>OZ030014.1:86879693-86959693 GCA_964023405.1 Apodemus agrarius
TTTATCCATCTCCAAAGTTCTTTTGTCCCAACTCTCAGGCTTTGTTCAGACTTCCCTGGAGAAGTGGGGCCCACTGGGAGGGTGGGCTGTGGCTGAACCCACTCCTGACGTCCTTTCTGGACCTCTAGGCCTGGGTAGACAGCCGGCTACAGTGGGATGCCAACGACTTTGGGAATATCACCATCTTGCGCCTGCCCTCTGACATGGTGTGGCTACCGGAGATTGTACTGGAGAACAAGTTGAGAGGAACCCTCCCGCCCCCCCACCCCCCCTTGCCTCATTCTGTTTCCCTTCCTCAAGGCCCTCAGCCCGGGGGCCTCCAGCCCTGCCCGCCCACCCCCCTCTCCTGCCGGTTCCTGGCCGGCCAGGGCACACAGTGATTATGGTCTCCATCCCACAGCAATGACGGCTCATTCCAGATTTCCTACGCCTGCAACGTGCTTGTTTATGACTCAGGCTACGTGACCTGGCTGCCGCCCGCCATCTTCCGCTCCTCCTGCCCCATCTCGGTCACCTACTTCCCTTTCGATTGGCAGAACTGCTCCCTCAAATTCAGGTGTGTTCCCCCACACACACACACCCAACGTCTCGTCTCTCGGTCCAGGGCACCCAGCCAGGGGACTGGAAGCTGAGAACTAAATGCCCTCAGGCAGAGAGGCCGTGGTCCTATGCTGAGCTGAAACCCCTCAGACCATAGCCTTCCCCAACTAGCCCTTCCCCTCGGCCACCACCTCCTGCGCTCAGAGCCCCATCCAGAGACTTATGGCCACGGCTCTCTCCAGTTCCCTCAAGTATACAGCCAAGGAGATCACACTCAGCCTGAAGCAGGAGGAGGAAGACAACCGCACTTACCCCATCGAGTGGATCATCATTGACCCCGAGGGCTTCACAGGTACTTCAGAAGTCACGGTGGATGGGCCCCAAAGGCACGCACATCTGTGAAAGTTCACTTGCCCACAGACACAACCAGCACCTCACACGCTCACAGCTTGGGGCACCGACACACGTACGGGGAGGGATGGGCATGTAGCCACAGGCCACACGGCCACAGTGACTGATCCAAAGAGACTCCAGAGCAAAGCTGAAGGAAACCGGGACACCCTCATCACTACAGCAGATGCTTGTGGGTACAGCAAGGTCTCTGAGGATAGACGCAGCTGATGCATCTGGCATCAGGCCTTCTGAGGCCTGGAGAGACTGAGGCTGTGGCCGGGGGTTTCATAGATGGATGGGTGCTATCACCAACTCCATCTGTGACTAGCTCAGCTCTGTGGGGCTCTCTGTTCAACCCCGTCCAGAAGAAGAACCCGTGTCTTCTGGTTTCAGGGTTGGGATATGCTGGATAAGAATACGACACTCAGCCGGGCGTGCTGGCGCACGCCTGTAATCCCAGCACTTGGCAGGCAGAGGCAGGAGGATTTCTGAGTTCAAGGCCAGCCTGGACTACAGAGTGAGTCCAGGACAGCCAGGGCTACACAGAGAAACCCTGTCTCAAAAAAACAAACAAACAAACAAAAAAAAATACGACACTCATCTAATGTTCTCCAGAAGATCTAGGCCCAGGAGCGGTAGCCCAGAACGCCCCTAGAGCTTTGGTTTTAACTTAGACAAACTCAAAATGGCACAGTAACACGCACGCTTGTAGCCTCAGCCCTTGGAAGGCAGAAACAGAAGAACTGCCTCAATTTCAAAGCTAGCCTACTCTACACAGGGGGCTTCAGGCCATCCAGGGCTACACACCAAGACCCTGTTTCAAAAACTGCCACAACAGGGCTAGTGAGATGGTACAGCAGGTGAAGGTAAAGCTGAGGCCGCGAGTTCAATTCCTGCAGCCCATATGGTGGAAGGAGAGAATCAACTCCTCTAAGTGATCCCCTGACCCCCACATACACATACACACACCTCATTAGGGGTGAAGAGAAATCAGTGTAGATGCATACCTGTAATCCCAGTACTCCAGAGGCTGAAGTAGGAAGATCATGAGTTCAAAGACAGCCTTGACTGTCTTTGATATAGTGCTATCATGAACTGCAAATTCAAGGACCAAGAATTTTTTTTAGTTAAAAAAATCAATACATTTTATTTTCTCTCTGTGTGTGTACGTGTGTGTGTACATGTATACCACACACAGCCCGTGTGTCCAGAGGACAATTTGCATCAGTCGGTTCTCTCCTTCCCAGAGACTGAGTTCAGGTCAGGCTTGGCAGATACCGTCTGAGTCGTGGACCATCTCATCGGCTCCACACAGCGATTCGAAAAACTCTCCCTTTAACTGGCATGCAACCTACCTACTTTTGATTTGTTATAGCTTTCTTTTTAAAAATTACTATTTATTTTATGTATCTGGGTGTTTTGTCTGCATGTATGTCTTGCATACTAGAAAAGGGCATGGGACTACAGCTATAGGACGATAGTTAGAGATGATTGTGTGTGGCTATGTGGCTATCTGGGAATTGAACCCAGGACTTCTGGAAGGGCAGTCAGTGCTCTTAGCTGCTGAACCCATCTCCGCAGCCCCTTGTGATAGCTTTTAAGCCAAAACATATTCCTTATTTGAACCCTGTATGGCTTCAGCTTCTGTCTTTTTCCAAGGAGAGAAACAATAAACAAGCAAACAAATAAAAGAACCTTCCAGAAAAAGTCACAGAGAAAACCTTCTTCCTCCAAGACTGACCCCACAGATGAACCTCACCGTACCCAAAATCCCTCCATGCCTCAGCTGCCTTAGACTGCACCCTGGCCTGCTTGGCTCCATCCCAGACCCCCCTCCTGTCCCGAGGCTCCCTAGCCCTGTGGGTTCCCTTCTCCAGCTCGATCCTGAGCTGTCTTGTGCCTCCCTCAGAGAACGGAGAGTGGGAGATAGTGCACCGGGCAGCCAAACTCAACGTGGACCCCAGTGTCCCGATGGACAGCACCAACCATCAAGACGTCACCTTCTACCTCATCATCCGCCGCAAGCCGCTCTTCTACATCATCAACATCCTGGTTCCCTGCGTGCTCATCTCCTTCATGATCAACCTGGTCTTCTACCTGCCGGGCGACTGTGAGCCTCATGCCCCGCTCCCCGGCAGCCTCTCCCAAGGCCGCCTAGCACAGGTGCTCCCAGTCCTGCCACTGCTCTTTGCAGTGACAGGAGAAATGACCAGGGATGACACTGTGTATAAGATACTCAGGCAGGAAGAGCAGGCAGGCCTGGCTGGCCTTTGGGTTCTACCGGGATGCCTGAGAGCTTTCTGAGAGGCAGGGGCTGGGGACATATAACAGTCAGTGTGGATCACTTAACCAGCGCTGTCCTTGCAATGTTTTGAGAGAAAGGCAGGGAGTTTGAGCTCGGGCGACTTGCCCAGATCACTCAGCTAATAAGCTGTGGGGCCACGATTTAAAGCTAGGCACGAGATGTCACACCCTAGGATATGTATCATGACATTGCGGACATTGGTGGCAGAGCCTGCTGTGGGGGGGTGGGAGGGACCTTGTGGACTCCAAGTGTGAGCTTCCAGCTAGGTCTGCCTCTCCAGGTGGAGAGAAGACCTCAGTGGCCATCTCAGTGCTCCTGGCCCAATCTGTCTTCCTGTTGCTTATCTCCAAGAGGCTGCCGGCCACATCCATGGCCATCCCCTTGGTAGGCAAGTGAGTACATAGAGCCCCGCCCACACCCAGCCTTGCCCACGACTCGGCCCTCGGTCCCCAGCTCGGGTCACGGCCTGTGTCCTCAGGTTCCTGCTCTTCGGCATGATCCTGGTCACCATGGTGGTGGTGATCTGTGTCATCGTGCTCAACATCCACTTCCGAACGCCCAGCACCCACGTGCTGTCCGAGGGAGTCAAAAAGGTAAGCTTTTGACCAAAGATAGAAACCAAGTCCTGGCCAGGAGGAGCCGTGAGGGGGATGGGTGTGATCTCAGAACCACCGGTCCTGTGGCCTAGAGTGAGGACCTGGGTTAGAGCCTCGGCTCCACTCAACTTTAAAAAAAAATAAAGGGGCCAGTTAGATGGCTCAGTGAGTTGGAGCACTCGCCACCAGGCTTGACCGCCTGAGTTTGATTCCCCACGACCCATGTGGCATAAAGGGTGAACCAACTCCTGCAGGATGCCCCCTGCCTCATCCACAAGAGCGCATGTGCACACCTGCACACACATGCCCACATACGTGTGTGCATGGATAGTGTAATTTTAAAATTAAAACAAAATTTAAGAGTCAGCAGGAGAGAACTCAGGGGACAGGGTGTTTGGGACAAGACTCTCTGCGCTCTAAGCCACTGTGGGCCAACGGGTTTGTTCTGGAACAAGCCATCTTCTGGATGATGATTCTATAGTCCTTTAGTGGTTCTTGTCTTTAATTGGTTGAAAGGAGAGCTCATAAAACTCATAAAAAGGGGGGGGGCATGGGTATAAGGCTTAGCTGGCGCAGTGCTGGCCCGGCATGCACAAGGCCCAATACTAAGTGTGAACCCATCCTGATCCTATTGGGAGGGTCATCCTGAGCTACATAGTGAGTTCTGGGCTATCCTAGTATACATGAGACCCTAACTCAAATGAAAAAGAATGCAAGAAAGCAAGAAAGGAGGGAGGGAAGGAGGGAAGAAAGAAGGAAAGGAAGGAAGGAAGGAAGGAAGGAAGGAAGGAAGGGAGGGAGGGAGGGAGGGAGGGAGGAAGGAAGGAAGGAAGGAAGGAAGGAGAGAGAATCTGGGGTGGAAGGAGGCTGGGGTGTGTATCAGCGATAAAACATATGTTCAAACTTTTTTGTTTTTGTTTTTTTTGTTTGTTTGTTTTTTTGTTTTGTATTTTTGAGACAGGGTTTCTCTGTGTAGCCTTGGCTGTCCTGGAACTCACTTTGTAGACCAGGCTGGCCTCGAACTCAGAAATCTGCCTGCCTCTGCCTCCCAAGTGCTGGGATTAAAGGCGTGTGCCACCACTGCCTCAGCTTTCTAAAAGCTGGGATTAAAGGCATGTACCCCCCTCCCCCTCCCCCTCCCCCACTCCTCCACCCCCATTCTCAGCTTCATTTTTGTTCTTAAGATTTATTTTCAGTGACTGAGTTCTGCTGTTGCTAACTAAAGTATAGTTGGTGTTGCTAACCGTTGAAAGCACCCTACACCAGTCAGTGGGGACACTGGGAAACAGGTGGTACCGTTAGCTCTACATGGCAACCAGGGTCCTCAGAATGTGTAAAGGTGACTCCACATGTGTGAAATGGCCTGTCTTGTGTCTCCTTGACTGCTAAAGTTCTTCCTGGAGACCCTGCCCAAGCTCCTGCACATGTCCCGCCCAGCAGAGGAAGACCCCGGCCCCAGGGTCCTCATCCGGAGGAGCAGCTCTCTAGGATACATCTCCAAGGCAGAGGAGTACTTCTCCCTTAAATCCCGCAGTGACCTCATGTTTGAGAAGCAATCGGAGCGGCACGGGCTGGCCCGGCGCCTCACCACAGCCCGTGAGTTCCGGTTGCTTTGGAGCTTGGCCCATGTGGGGGAGGTGGGCAGGGATGGGCATCACGCCTGCCCCTGGCCTGTGTCCGCAGGCAGGCCACCAGCAAGCTCTGAGCAGGTCCAACAGGAGCTCTTCAATGAGATGAAGCCGGCCGTGGATGGGGCAAACTTCATCGTCAACCACATGAGGGACCAGAACAGTTACAATGAGGTGGGTGTCCTGAGCTCGCCATGGAATCAGATGTTCAGGGAGACTAGGGGTCAAGCGAATTCTGTCTTCCCCTCATATACACGGGTCCACTTAGACGAAGAGATGCATGGTGGGTAAGGGACCCTTGGCATCATTCTCCCGGAAAGGCAGAATTCCTTCATGAAACCACACAGCATCACACTGGACCAAGCCAGGAGTACACACAGACAGGCAGACAGTCTTACATGATCAGGACAAATTTTAAGTACGTCTTAGGGTCTGTTCTTTCTGCTTAGATACTCCAGATAGCATCTATTTATTATATTTATATTCATAATTTTATAAATTATATACAAATGTGTATTTATATATTATATATTTACTATACAAGTACATTAGTATACAATACAATAAATATATAGCATATAAATATATTTTATAAAAATGAGAATAAGTAATATACAATTTTTTACATATTATACCACATATTATATAAAATATATTTTATATGTTTATTTATAATATTTGATTTATTATTATGTTACTTTTTTTTTGGATTTGGTTTTTTTCGAGACAGGGTTTCTCTATGTAGCCCTGGCTATCCTGGAACTCACTCTGTAGACCAGGCTGGCCTCGAGCTCAGAAATCTGCCTGCCTCTGCCTCCCAGAGTGCTGGGATTACAGGCGGGCGCCACCACCGCCGGGCTAGTATGTTACTTTTGTGGTGCTAGGGATTAGACTCAGTGCCTTATGTATGGTAGGAAAACATTATACCAGTGATCTATACCCCCAGCCCAGCACCAGACCTTTCAAAGACATCCATTCTGGATTGTGTATTCTTAGGCAACTTTTTAACAGTTCTCCATTGTATCCTCCTGTTCGCATATGGCTAGAAGTAGCCCTGAGTGGCTTGGGTCCCTAATAGGAGTGATAGCATCCTGTCCTGACCCACCCTACTGACGTAAGCCCGAGGTGGCCCCCACAAACACATAGAAACCAAGCCTGTGTGCCTCCATTTCTGGGTCCTAGTTTAGGGGTATGAGCCTGCATTCTGAAGACCTCCCTCACCCCATGGTGTCTTGACCCTAAATATAGGAGAAAGACAACTGGAACCAGGTGGCCCGCACAGTGGACCGTCTCTGCCTGTTTGTGGTGACGCCCGTCATGGTGGTGGGCACAGCCTGGATCTTCCTGCAGGGTGTCTACAACCAGCCCCCACCCCAGCCTTTCCCTGGGGACCCCTTCTCCTATGACGAACAGGACAGGCGCTTCATCTAGAGCAGGCATGAGTAAACAGGCAGACAGGAGTCTGAGAACAGCACTTAGCGCCCGCCCTTAAGCTGGTGCTGAGCTGGTGCTGTGTGGCTGGGCTGAGCTCCCTCCTGGGCGCAATTCCTTTCTAAATAAAGGAGGGAGACACTTGAGATGGGCTGCGAGTGGACGTGGGGGGGGCAGGGTTGTAGGGAGAAGCAGGGGTCTTGCTCAGGAGCCAGGGAGGTGACCTTGGGACTGGCTTCCCGGGAAGAGCGCTGTGAGGGGTCCCCCAGCCTGAGCTGTTTCTCTTCCAGAGCAGGTCAGAATCTGAACTTCCTGTTTCCTTGCCTTCCTTCCCGTACCCACCTGGGGCCCAGAGAGGGGACTCCTCTCCATCCCCAGGGAAGGAGGTTTTGTATGATGGTGGACTGCCCAGGTGTCACCTATCAGCCCCTGACTCCTTGGTCATTCTGTCTGGGTCCTTCTGAGAAGCGGTGGACTGGTGTGGGAGGATCATGCTTGGCATCCAAAGCCCCCATCAGTGTTTATCACACACACACACACACACACACACACACACACACACACACACATCCTAGAGCACCAGAACCCAGCTCCTCTAATGTACCCCCACACCAAGTCCCTTCCTCCTAGCCCCAGGCTCTCCAAAGCAGGGCTGCCTAGCAATATTTGAGGTACACTTATGATAAAGATTTATCCATCGGTTTTCTTATTGAGTCTGGTCCTTAACCCTATCCTAAGGAAGGAGCATTCCGACCTATCCCAAGTCCCATCAGTCACAGGAACAAGAAGAGTAGACCTTAGTGCAGCCTGCAAGGCCCACCTCTCAACTCACAGTCCCTGCACTGTCCCTGGCAGTTCAGAGTAACGAATAGAATGAGGTAGAAATGATGCTGTGCTCCTTCAAAGAACAGCTTCTAAGATGACTCCTCCTGCTGGGTGATGGCACACACCTATAACCCCAGCACTTAGGAAACCAGGGTAGATGGATGAGACCAGCCTGGGCTACACACACCACACACACACACACACACACACACACACACACAACACACACACACACCACACACACACACACACACACACACACACACACACGGCACTGCGGCCTCTCCTTTCCACTCTCCCACTCTCTTTGGAAGCCAGCTACACTGCTAAGACTCTGCAGAAGGGTCCACCTAGCGAGAGCCACACGGGAAGGTAAACTAGAAACGGGGTCTTTCTCCCCCGGCAGGACCTCTAGATGAGAGCTGTTCAGGACCCTCGACTATTTGTTTATTGGGCTAATAAATGTGTTTGGGAGCAGAGAGTTTGTGGTAATCTGCTTCACTCATCATATGATCTTGAGGGACCCACTGCTTCCATCGTAGTCTTTTATGACACCAGGAGTGGAACTGCTACCTCTGGTGGGTGGTGGGTGGGCTACAAGGGAGGTTAGAGTGTTGAAGAAAAATCATTAAAAATAGAATTTGAAAAAACATTAAAGTTACACCCTAAGGCCCTGTGCGTGTGACGAAAGTGTTCCCATCAGTCAGCTGCAGCCGACCCTTAGTGTCAGTCTCTTGTGCATACAGGAAGCCTGCACCGGTTGTTGCTAACATTGAAATTGCTCATTGGGGCTAAGGTACCTGTGTTCTAGAAACTTAAGGTGTAACTTTAATATTTTTTCAAATCCTATTTTTTTTGTTTTTTGTTTGTTTGTTTGTTTGTTTTTTGAGACAGGGTTTCTCTGTGTAGCTCCAACTGTCCTGGAACTCACTCTGTAGACCAGGCTGGCCTCAAACTCTGCCTGCTTCTGCCTCCCAAGTGCTGGGATTAAAGGCATGCGCCACCACTGCCTGGCGTTTTTTGTTTTTTGTTTTTTTAAAAAAAAGATTTATTTGTGTATTATATGTAAATACACTGAAGATGTCTTCTGATACCCCAGAAGAGGGCATCAGATCTCATTATAGATGGTTGTTAGCCACCATGTGGTTGCTGGGATTTGAACTCAGGACCTTCGGAAGAGCAGCCAGTGCTCTTAACTGTTGAGCCATCTCTCCAACCCCTCAAATCCTATTTTTAATGATGGTTCTTCAACGCTCTAACTTCCCTTGTAGCCCACCCACCACCCACCAGAGGTAGTGGGAAACAAAGGCTAAGGGGGTGGGGGATGGGGGTGAAGTGGACCTGTTTGGAAAGGTTCTTTGGAGCAACTCCCATCTGGGTTGACTGGAAATCGGCAGTTCAGATCACAGGTCAGCAGGCAGCGGCAGCTCGATCCACTCACAAACACTTCACGGATACACCCGCAGCCCAGTTCAGTAGAGTTGGGTTAGCAACAGCGGTGACCTAGCAGAGACAGTCAGGCCTCAGCCTCAGCTCGAGTCAGCAGAAGAGAAACAGAAGAAGTTCTCAGCTGTGCCTCAGTCAGTGAAGCGAAGATCAGCAAAGACAGGAGACGAACAAGCGCTGCACAGCCAGCCCTATAAGCAAGCCAAGCTCTGTCTCTCACTGTCACATCCTACTTATACCCCACAAACATCACGGGTCTGGCCTCAACTGGTATCATTCTGCCAATCAGCCCAAGTCCTCAGAAACGGCGGAAACAGAAGCACACCACCACAAGTGTTTTGGTGAGTTTTCTCTCTGAGGAGTCCTGACAAATGCAGCTCAGCTGCACAATGCAGGGCGGACCAACACGTGCGTGTCGTTAGCGAAGACCCCTTCATCCCGTGTCCTTCCGCGTGCTCGCTTTAGCGGAGCATCCTCTCACCTCACCTGTGTCTGCTTCAGCGCAATGTCCCTTCACAAGTCTGCCTTAGTCTTTCACCTGTGTCCACTTCAGGAAAACACTCCTTCCCGCGTTTGCCTCTGCAAAACACCGTCCAACATAACCGACTTCCCAAAGAACCCTTAAGTTTCCACTTCACTAGGGTGTCCCAGGGGTGATTTTTTACCGTGCACCTTGTTTGTGGGATTGGTTTGCAGGACACGAGTCAGAGGGGTTTGATCCCCGTACGCCTACATCCCAGCCTAGTACTGTGGCGGAGATGGAGCCAAGCACTGGGGCCAGTGGCCCACGTACTCACCTCCTTGTGCAGTAAGGGATTCGCAGCTTAACTATTTTCTTGGAGAAAAGTGGTGATATCATTTGGTCCTAACAGCAGCAGGTGAGGTTTTGAATCTTGAGATGTGACTGAGAAAAGGGAAAACCCACTTCAACCCAAAACAAATCCTAGTTATGTCCAGAGTGAACTGTCTACAGAGGCAAGGCGAAGTTTCAGAAAAGCAGCTTGATCCAAAACACACCAGATGAACAGGGAGTCCAGGACTCCCCAGATTCACCCAGTCACCCCTGTACACGGAGCTGGGAGAGGTCTTCACCTCTTAGCGGCTTCTCTTTGCCCCCGAGGCACTGCTGGAGTCCTGCCACATGGCGATGCTGCTGGCAGCAGGCCCCTCCTTGTCCCAGTTGAGAAGACTGTGGACTCTCCAGAAGTGACAACCCCCAAATGTCACACCCAGCCAAGGGTGTCATCAGCACCAAGGGGTGCTGTCAGGACTGGTCCTCTATGGTTGGCTTGGAGCCCCATCTCCTTTTGGCCCTGGATGTCACATTCACAAGCAGCTTCCCAGTGGGGTAGCCCATACTCCCCAGTGCAGTAGAGCTGCCCATCTTCCCAGTGGATAGCACACTAGTTAGGAGTGGACTAGGTAGGCATCCAGGATAAAATTCAATGAGCCAGAGCCTTAGCGGAAGCAAGCGTCTTTCCTCTCACACAGTAAGAATGGTGATATTGTTACACTGGCTCAGTTGTAAAAAGAGAAAAAAAAAAAACTGACTCCCGCATCTTACTGGCAGTGTGACGCATGTTGGCGGGCTCAAGTTGGCAGCTAGCTGCCGCAGCCCACCATTTATTACCCCCTTCATCAGGAAGCAAGGCCTTCCCACAAGTTCAGTTTGTGGAGCAACTGCCTAGTCTGCACAAAGCCCTACGTTTGGTCTCTAGCACCGCCATGTAAGATCGGGCCTGGCGACTACAGCAGTTGAGAGAGTACTGGCATGGGACCCTGAAGCCCAACTTGTTCCTTAGCCCTACAGCTGACTCTCGGCCAGCCTGGGCTACACGAGAGTGCGTCTCCAAACATTTATTAATCAATTGCAAAAAAAAAAAAAAAAAAAGTAGGCTTTGAGAAAAACAGGGTTGGGGGCAAGTGAGATAGCTCAGTGAGCAAAAGGTTTTGCCATGAAAGCCCAAGAACCCCAGTTTGATTCCCCGCAACCCCACATAAGGAGAGAGAACACATTCTAAAATGTTGCTCCCTGGGCCAGCTGTGGTGGCACATGCCTTTGATCCCAGCACTTAGGAGGCAGAAGCAAGCAGATCTCTGAGTTCAAGGCTAGCCTGGTCTACAGGGTGAGTTCCAAGACATCCAGGGCTACACAGAGAAAGCCTACCTTGAACCTCTACCCCTACCCTGCCAGCAATCTTTCTCTCTGACTCCCCCCCCCACACACACACACCATGGCCTGTGAAGGTCTCTCATTCACATAATCACACAATAATTTTTTTTTTTTTTTTTGGTTTTTCGAGACAGGGTTTCTCTGTGTAGTCCTGGCTGTCCTGGAACTCTGTAGACCAGGCTGGCCTCGAACTCAGAAATCCGCCTGCCTCTGCCTCCCAAGTGCTGGGATTACAGGCATGTGCCACCACGCCCGGCTCAATATAAACTTTTTGAGACAGAATTTTTCTGTGTAACAGCTTTGGCTGTCCTAGTAGGCCAAGCTGGCCTCAAACTCACAGAGATTTGCCTGACTCTGCCTCCAGAATGCTGTGATTAAAGGCCTGGGCCTCCACTACCAGCTGAAAAACATAAAAAACTTCCCATGAAGCCCTGAAGCACCTTGTCTTAGGGTTTCTGTTGCTGTGCTCAAACACCATGACCCAAAGCAGCTGATGAGGAAAGGATTATCTCAGCTTACAGCTGTAGTCGATCCATCATAGAGGGGACAAGGGCCAGAGACTCAAGGCAGGAACTAAAGCAGAGTCCATGGAGGAGATGGAGGAGTGCTTCTCACTGGGTCCTCAGCTTGTTGTCTTGTCCAACTCAGAATCACCCACCCAGGGACGGCCCGGCCCTCAGTGAGCTGGGCTCACTCCTGTCAGTCACTTATCAAGAAGCTGCCCTGCAGACGACTGCGGACAGGTAATCTGCTTGGCGGCATTTTCCTAACTGAGGCTCCTCTTCCCAGATAATGCTAGCTCGGGTCAAGTTGGCAATAATCAAAAAAAGAAAACACAACACCAACATGTACCCCTGAAGGGCTCCTCTGTGGATCGATGTAGTATGTAACGACTTGATCAATGAGAGGTGAGCTATATCCATAAGTCTGAAACCTGTAGATGGAGCCAGTCGTAGGCCAAAAATATGTGGATGAAAAATTTGTGCCCGGACTGTACACAGATAGACTTCTTGTTATTATTCATTGATTGATAAGGCGTGACAACCATTTTAGAGCACTGGCGTGCTGCATTATGAAATGACTCCCTGTGGGTGCTGAGGTCCACTGGTTAGCTCTTCCGGCCTCTGTGACAGGCGGTGGCAAGAGAGAAGCAGCTGGGACCAAGGGAGAACCGTGCTATGCTTTTCTCTTCGTTGGTTTATTTCTCTTCAAACTAGACTCTCCCGGGAGCCTCCACGCCTCCCGGGTGACTTGCCCTGCAGAGAATGACAAGCCATCTCCCAGACCTCTCCCCCAGAGTCCCGAGGAGAGTGACAGTCTTCACACGTAGGGAGGTGTCACCGTGCATGCCAGGAGGGGAAAGCAGTGTAGCACACTATCTCTTCTCTTCCAGTCTCTGGAGACAAGGAAAGGGTGGACGGGCCAGGGGGACGGCAGACGGCCGCTGCTCCCATCCCTCCCTGACTACAGAGACCTTTGCTGAGCTTTGGCAAAAGCGAGCTGCATGGGAGTTAAGAGTCAGACATAGCCGGGCGGTGGTGGCGCGCGCCTTTAATCCCAGCACTTGGGAGGCAGAGGCAGGCGGATTTCTGAGTTCGAGGCCTATAGAGTGAGTCTATAGAGTGAGTTCCAGGACAGCCAGGGCTACACAGAGAAACCAAAAGAGTCAGAGACGCTCGGGAGGCAGAGGCAGGAGGATCCCTGAGTTTGAGGCCAGTCTCTCCCTCACCCCACCTATAGAGTCCTGGTGGGACATGAAGGACTTGAGGCCTGTCCGGGAGGATCAGGTTCTGAGCCTGACTTCCTGTTTCGAAACACACTGCAATGCCATAGAGATCTGATAGGGCCGAGGATATTCTCCTAGGCACTCAGAGGTATCCAGTGTCCTACCCTGCCTGGTGCAGCTGCCCGTGTGATAGCACTTAGGGGCTTCATGCCAATACACACTGGCCAAAATGTTTGAAATACTTGGCCACATGACAGGTGGCCCAAGGGTCGACACAGCCAGCAGCAAGTCGCTGCTCCTAGATCAGCCTCAACCCCACTGTTGGGCAGGGACAAGCCTAGAAGTAGATGGGGCTCGTTCCCCAGCCCTTGCTTCCTCTGTGGTTCCCCTTCTCTGGCTCTGGGGGACACGTCCTCGAGTCTCCTCCTAAGCAGCTTAATGCCTCCCTGCGTCTCCTCAGCTTTGCACAGGACCTTCCATTATCTGACGATTCCGTGAACTGCAGCCCCACTGACAAGCCTCTGTTCACAGCTGACCTAGTCACAAGAAACACACACACACACACACACACACACACACACACACACACACACACATTCCAGACCCTTCTCAGCCCTCCTAAAGCTTAGTAAGTCTGTGTCCCTTGCCTCAGGGCACAGGAGAAGCTGCTGTGGCCCCCTGACAGTCAGTACCACAGTCTTCCAATACACATGCAGCCTTCTTCAACCTGTGACCCATAGATGCAGCGGTGCACACTTGTAAGGGAAAACAGGATACGACACTGTCAACAGCCCGACACCCTGTAGGCGCTTCCTTCCTGTGTCTCGGTCCGTTGCAGTGACTACAGAGGCACCAGGCTGGCGGCAGAGGGTTGAGATGCTAAGGCACAGTCACGGAGATCCTCGTGTGTAAATTACACCTCCCTGGTACAGAATGAGGGTTCCTGATCAGTCACCACCGCATGCCCCCACACCTATCTGTCCTTGGCCATTTGCTAAGACTCCTAGCTGGAAAACTAGGCGTAGGACCGAAGCGACTAAGTTTGAGGGTGTCCTGTCTCTGTTGAGACACTTTTGAGGGTGTCCTGTCTCTGATGGGAACTAGTCCATCTTTCTTCCCTGGCTGGCCCACGTAATCTGAGCCCAACATTGTACATATCCTGGGAACAGCTGACAATGCAGTGGTCAGACAGCTGGTGGGGCCAGCTAGAGCTGGCAGGGTTGGCTGGGAGGGGAGTGTGGGCTGATACATGACACTCCAACCCACCCCCTCCAACCCCCTCAGACCTGCAGAGCTACTGTCCTACTCGTCACTGGGTAGAACTGAGGCACCATGCACGGGGGCCGGGGACCTCAGCTCCTCCTGCTGCTGCTGGCTATCTGCCTGGGTGAAATACTAGGGATTTGAGACCTGGGGGTAGGGGGTGTGCAAGGAACAGATCAGGAGTACAAGATTACAGGGGATGGAGGGTCTGGGGGGGTTATCTGTCCTCTCCCTAGCCCTAGTACCACCCCAGTCTCCACCTTATTCCTCTGTGCCTCCCCCTTTTCTGGAATGAGTCCCCCTGTCTGTTGCAGGGGCCCAGAGCCGCAACCAAGAGGAGCGTCTGCTTGCGGACCTGATGCGGAACTACGACCCCCATCTGAGGCCGGCTGAGCGTGACTCAGATGTGGTCAACGTCAGCCTGAAGCTTACCTTAACCAACCTCATCTCCCTGGTGAGCTACAGGAGGCAGGGGGAATGATGGGTATCACACAGTCCGTTCCCCCCCCCCAGACTTGCTGGGGAAACCCTAGCACTCAGAACAGCAGAGGGTCCTACAGCTGGGAGGACAGGGCTCCTGAAACCCCCGTGGCTACGAGGTGCGAGGCTGAGAGCCTCCTGTGAAGACATGGATACCTCGGGGAGGAGGGTATAGCCTAACTCTCTTCTGTACCCTAGAATGAGCGAGAGGAGGCCCTTACAACTAACGTCTGGATAGAGATGGTAAGACGCCACCTGCTTACTGCGGTTGCCCCACCCACTCTCCTCAACCTCTTGGGCCCTCTCTGTGTAGCCTGGGTCAGAGGCCGGGCAACAGCTTCTCTGTCCACAGCAATGGTGCGACTATCGCCTGCGCTGGGACCCGAAAGACTACGAAGGCCTGTGGATACTGAGGGTGCCTTCTACCATGCTCTGGCGGCCAGATATCGTGCTGGAGAACAAGTGAGACGGGGGGTTGGGCAGGAGATGAAGGATACCAGGGTGCAGCGGAAGGAGGAAAGTTCGAGAAAGGGGAGAGCAGGGTGCTGTAGGGTGCCGGGCTGAGGGTGGGACCTCAAGCACCGACACTGGCCCAGGGTTGTAACATGTTAGCCATCTGGGGAGGGGGTGGTGGTGGCGGGCTTTTCCCACCACCTGTAAGCTGCAGCCAATTTTTTTCAACTAGAGAAACTATTAGAGGACATCAGGTCAGATACAAAAATGGTTCACTCAGGGTGAGTCACTCCAAAAGAGATTAGTAATGTTAGCTATTTTGCCATTATTGTAGTTATTAATACAGAGAAAGAGAAACAGATTATGAGGTGGTTGTTGGGGTGTAGTCTCCCCCAGACCTCTATACTCATCTCATGTCCAGAGTGGAGATGACCTGAGGGTTGCGGGGGTGGTGCATGAGTGAGATTAGATGCTAGACCATCAGGAGTGTGGCAGGCAGGGGGACTGGTTCCCTCAGATCCCATCCATACAAAGCAGAGAGCCAGGCTGGGGCTGTGGGGCTCTCTCCCCCAGCTCTGTACACTGGCCTATGCACACAGTGTGGACGGTGTCTTCGAGGTGGCCCTCTACTGCAATGTGCTCGTGTCCCCTGACGGTTGTATCTACTGGCTGCCACCTGCCATCTTCCGCTCCTCCTGCTCCATCTCTGTCACCTACTTCCCCTTCGACTGGCAGAACTGCTCCCTCGTCTTCCAGTGAGACCGCGGATGGTGTTGGGGGGCTTCGGGGAGGCTGCTCTAGGATGGGTCTGGGCAGAGGTGGGAGACCAGCATTGACGGCTCCTCAGGGCCGGGTGGCCGGGACCCATCACCTGAGCCTCCTGCTAGGTCCTCTCACCTATCCTCCATCGCTCCAGCTTCCTGCCTGGGTCCCAGGGGGAGACGCTAATGTCTTGAGCATGTGGGTAAGAGCATACAGGTAGGCCTGCACATACACAGAGCCATCGACAGGCAGGCTATCCTAGAAAAGAGAAGCCTGGCCAAAGCCAGTGTGAGAGCTGAGCCAAACCTGGGACCTCTGGGTCTCGGTTTCCTCAGGCATAAGCAGTGAAGGTTGGTCTTGGGAGAAGCTGGCAGGACCCCAAGTGTCCTCTCCCGATAGGCTTGTATATAATCTTTGGTGGCAGTAGGAAAGACGGGGTGGCTTTGAACTCTTTGGACAGGCAGTAGCACTGAGCCCCCAAAGAGCCTGTGTTCCCCTGGCCCTGCATGCTAGCACCAGGGCTTGCTGGAGATCTCAAGAGTGTGGCACTGCATATGTTAAAGTCCAGTGGTCACAGCTGCCGCCAAGCGACCATGTCTGTGGCCCCATGGGCAGGTCCCCCTTCTCACTTACCCTCTTCCCACCCCTGACCCACAGGTCCCAGACTTACAGCACCAGTGAGATCAACTTGCAGCTGAGCCAGGAAGATGGGCAAGTCATTGAGTGGATCTTCATTGACCCCGAGGCTTTCACAGGTAACCCCAGCTGGGAGCCCCTGCCCGATCGAGGCCATGCCCCGCCCCCAATATGCTTCAAGGTGAAAGCTACAGCGTATCATAGAAGACGGTTTTCAAAAGATCCCAACAGAAATCCAGGCATGGTGACACACATGTGTAACCCCAGCCCTCCGGAGGATTGAAAGTTTGAGGCTAGCCTGGGCTACACAGTGAGACTGTCTTTAAAGAAAAAGGCAGGAGGGCTGGGAAAATGGCTCCATGGGGTAAAACACTTACTGCACATACGTGAAGACCAGAACTGAATCCCCAGAATTCACATAAATGCTGGCTAGAAATGGGAGCCTACCTGTAATGTCAGCACAAGGAAGATAGAAACAATGAATTCCTAGGCCAAAACTCTAGGTTCAGGTGACAGACTCTGCCTCAGCTTAAGAGGTGAAGAGTGTCTGAGGAAGATACTTGATGCTGGCTTCTGGCTTCTGTGTCTGGACATAGACATAGACATAGACATAAACACACACACATGAGTATAAGTATGTGTGGGTATGTGTACATATGTGTGCACACATATACCACTGAAAAGAATCCAGTGAGGTTCTGACTCCTCCTACAATACTTACTCTAATTTTGGGCGGGGGATCAATATTCAATCTCCCGCCCCACTTGTGTCCTGTATACGGATGCGTAATAAAGTGCACGCTGCCCCTGTGACTTGGTTGTTCGGGCCACACATTTACGCAGGTCACATCCCCTCTGCTCCCCACAGAGAATGGGGAATGGGCCATCCGGCACCGGCCAGCCAAAATGCTCCTGGACTCTGCGGCTCCTGCAGAGGAGGCAGGCCACCAGAAGGTGGTGTTCTTCCTGCTCATCCAGCGCAAGCCCCTCTTCTACGTCATCAACATCATCGCCCCCTGTGTGCTCATCTCCTCAGTTGCCATTCTCATCTACTTCCTTCCTGCCAAGGGTACCTGGGCCTGTGGGAGGGCGGCCAGGGCAGGCCCTGCTCGTCATGGGGCTAAGACAAGGGCAGTGGGCTCCCTGTAGGATAAGGGGGTCGTGTGTGTGTGTGTGTGTGTGTGTGTGTGTGTGTGTGTGTCAGTGTGGGTGTAGACTGGGGATGGGGTGCAGGGGTGGGGAATCTGTTCTGAGGGCATCTTGGTCATGGGCAGCGGGCGGCCAGAAGTGCACAGTGGCCATCAACGTGCTCCTGGCCCAGACTGTCTTCCTCTTCCTCGTGGCTAAGAAGGTGCCTGAGACCTCCCAGGCAGTGCCGCTCATCAGCAAGTAAGGCCAGTCCTCACATCTGCTCCCCACCCCTCGCCATCTTGGTCACTCGCTAAGCTAGTGTGCTATCAGTGGCCTATGTTCCCCAACACACCCCTTCCCTTCTGAGGCTTTTGACAATGACCTTCCTTCCACCCAGGAACCTAAGGGAAGCAGGGTGGGTGGCACCTGGGTCTGAGGCCTAAGGGACATTCAGCCTCCTGCCTGCCTGACCCTGGACAGGTACCTGACCTTCCTCATGGTGGTGACCATCCTCATCGTTGTGAACTCTGTGGTCGTGCTCAATGTGTCCTTGCGGTCCCCACACACACACTCCATGGCCCGGGGGGTCCGCAAGGCAAGATACTCCCCTGCCCACTGGGCATCTGTCTGTCCTTCCCAATCGCTTGTGACTCCCTCCACGTGCCTGTCCCTGTTCTCAAATTCAGCCGCAAATCTATGCCAAATTTATCTTCAGGCCTAAAATAGGCAAATGGTAACAGCGATGCCCAGGGACATTAATATTACCTGGCTAGCTTATTTACTTTGCATAAAATGCTTAAGTGGGTATTGGTGGATCATCTGATAATTGATGATTGATAATTGATAATTGTTAACAGATAGGGAAACTGAGACACAAAGAGGTTAGGCAGCTTACTCAGGATTACCCAGTTCTCAAAAAGCAGAAAAGGGAGGCTTCCGTCCCAGCTGTCCGTGTGCCCTGCAGCCCCCCTGCAGTGCTCAGCTGAGACTCATGCTAGACATGTAGACATCCCAGGTGGTCTATCTAGACTAGTCTAGCATGGGGTGAAGGGTAAGAGTCTGTTTGTCTGAAAAAGTGCTCTGGTGATCCTGAAGGTCTTGAAAGCTTGGAGCCCAGGTTCTGTGTCCAGGAGAAACTAGTCAAGCCGTACCAGGACTCAGTTGCTTTCCCTACGGCACTGCCTTCGTGCCCATCCCCAGGCTTGGCCTGGCTGCCTGAGCAGGACCTACCACAACAACCCCTCTACAGGTGTTCCTGAGGCTCCTGCCCCAGCTGTTACGGATGCATGTGCGCCCACTGGCTCCTGCTGCTGTCCAAGATGCCCGGTTGCGACTCCAGAATGGCTCAGGGTGGCCCATCCTGACTCGAGAGGAAGGGGACCTCTGTCTGCCCCGAAGCGAACTCCTCTTTAGGCAAAGGCAGCGCAATGGATTAGTGCAGGCGGTCCTGGAGAAGCTAGGTGAGGCCCAACGGGTCAATCCTGCCCAGCTAGAAGTGGGTACAGCAGCCAAGTGCTGAGTGAGTGTTCAAGTTGGAGAGAGGGCCCGGGTCTCTGGGAAGAAGTCACATCCCAATCTGCTCTCTTCCACTGACTTTATTTCCCCATCAGAGAATGGTCCAGACGTGAGGCAGAGCCAGGAGTTCTGTGGCAGCCTGAAGCAAGCCTCCCCGGCCATCCAGGCCTGTGTGGATGCCTGTAACCTCATGGCTCGTGCCCGGCACCAGCAGAGTCACTTTGACAGTGTAAGCGGGACAGGGTGGGCAAGTACCCAAGTGTAAAGTGGGGACAGGATGGATGGGATATTCCGCTTCGGTTCCGTGATGGACGAAGCAGAGGTGGGACGTGGGAGGAGGAGGGGCCGACAGGTCAGAGACCAGAAAAGAAGATAGGTTGGTTCCCAGACAGAGGCGAGAAGGCTGAAGAGAGAGTGGAGGCCAGCTGGGGCCCGAACAGGGAAAAAGAAAGCCAGGCTGGCTGCTGCCCCTGGCCACACCCTGTGTTGTTGCCCTCAGGGGAACGAGGAGTGGCTGCTGGTGGGCCGGGTGCTGGACCGAGTCTGTTTCCTAGCCATGCTCTCCCTGTTCATCTGCGGCACCGCTGGCATCTTCCTCACCGCCCACTACAACCGGGTGCCTGACCTGCCATTCCCCGGAGACCCCCGCCCCTACCTGCCTCTGCCAGACTGAGCCAAGCAATCCCTGCTGGGCCCTGGAGTCAGCTGTGTGGGTCGTGCTGTCCATGGGGCTGAATTCTGTGCTGACCCTGAGTGCGCTCCTGGGGAAGCGTGCCTGGGAGAAGAGAGAGAAATAAAGTCAGAGAGGGACTTCCGGTGATGGGCGTGGTCACATGACTTAGAACATTTCTGATAAGTCACTTTGAAGGCCTATCTTAGGGTTTTTATTCCTGCACAAACATCATGACCAAGAAGCAAGTTGGGGAGGAAAGGGTTTATTGACCTTACACTTCCACATTGTTGTTCATCACCAAAGGAAGTCAGGACTGGAACTCAAGCAGGTCAGGAAGCAGGCGCTGATGCAGAGGCCATGGAGGGATGTTTTTACTGGCTTGTTTTCCCTGGCTTGTTCAGCTTACTCTCTTATAGAACCCAAGACTACCAGCCCAGAGATGGTACCACCCACAATGGGCCCTCCCCCTCGATCACTAATTGAGTAAATGTCTTACAGTTGGATCTCATGGAGGTATTTTCTCAACTGAAGCTCCTTTCTCTGTGATAACTATAGCCTGTGTCAAGTTGACCCACAAAACCAGCCAGTATAAGCCCTAAGGACTCTGCTTTTCATGATGCTATTAACTGGGCAAGGTTTTACCCTTTGTGGCCTGAGAACATTTCCTCCTGCCTTTTTATAAGATTTATCTTTATTATTTTTAACTGTATGTATTGTGTATGTATGCACCGGGTGTGGGTTATGTGCACATGAGTGAGGGTACGACCAGCAGAGTGTGTCAGAACCCTAGAGTTGGAGTTATAGGTGGTTTTGAGCAACAAGACAGTGGGTGCTGGGAACTGAACTAACTCATGCCCTCTATAAAGGCAACAAGAGCCGGGCGGTGGTGGCACACACCTGGAATCCCAGCACTCTGGGAGGCAGAGACAGGAAGATTTCTTGAGTTCGAGGCCAGCCTGGTCTACAGAGTGAGTTCCAGGACAGCCAGGGCTATACAGAGAAACCCTGTCTCGAAAAAAAACAAATCCAAAAAACAAAAAACAAAAAACAAAAAACAAAAAAAAAAAAAAAAAAGAAAAAGAAAAGAAAGAAAGAAAAAAGAAAAAAAACAATAAAGGCAGCAAGTGCTCTTAACCACTGAGCTATTTTTCCATCTCCAACATCCTCCCTTTTGTGAACTTTCTCTAGAAGGTAAGAAAGGTGGGGAAGTCTCTTAAAAGAAGAACACGAGCTGGATGTGGTGGAGCAGGCCTTTAATCCTTGCACTAGGGAGGCAGACAAATCGATCTCTGTAAGACTGAGGTCAGTGCACATGGTGAGACCCTATCTCAAAAAAGGATGGGGGTGGGGGGGTGGAGATAGGTCAGTGGTTAGTAACACTGGATACTTTCCCAGGGGATCTGGGTTGGTTTCCAGCACCCAGGTGGCATCTGTTACTCCAGTTGCAGGTGATCCAACACCCTCCTCTGGCTTTGCAAAACACCCGTGCATATAGTGCAGACGTATGCAGACAGAACACCCATATACACAAAATGAAAATAAGCCTTTTTTTTTTAAAGTACTAGGAGCTAGGAGTGCTGGTCTAAGTATAGAGTCTTGGCTTTTGTGAGGTCTAGAGCTTTAAAAAGTGTAGCCCACTTTAACTGGCATGTCTCTTCTGGACGCCACAGCACACATATGTGCCTTCAGCAGTACCTCCCATTCTTCTGATGTAATACTTCCTCCACCCCCACAGATCATGAAGGATTTCTTGAGTTTTACCATCTCCCCCTTCCCCATTGTTAGAAAGTCTTCACGTTATGGACAGGCAAGAGGCAGTATTCACCTGATCCACATTTCACATGAGCAAGCTGGGGTCCAGAGTAAGAGGAACTCTCTAGAACACTCCTTTATAGGGTCCAAATTTCCATCTCTGACCCAATCTCAAACACTGTAAGAAAGGCCCCTAGTAGCCGGGCATGGTGGCGCACGCCTGTAATCCTAGCACTTGGGAGGCACTGGCAGGTGTATTTCTGAGTTCGAGGCCAGCCTGGTCTACAGAGTGAGTTACAGGACAGCCAGGACTACACAGAAAAACCCTGTCTCAAAAAAACCAAAAGAAAGAAAGAAAGAAAGAAAGAAAGAAAGAAAGAAAGAAAGAAAGGCCCCTAGCCCTAACACCTTCCTTCCTCTCTCTTCTCAAAAGCTAGGGTACTTGCCAGGCGTGGTGGCACACGCCTGTAATCCCAGCACTTGGGAGGCAGAGGCAGGCGGATTTCTGAGTTCAAGGCCAGCCTGGTCTACAGAGTGAGTTCCAGGACAGCCAGGACTACACAGAGAAACCTTGTTTTGAAAAAACAAAAACAAAACAAAACAAAACAAAAAATTTGAGTCTTTAGCCGGGTGTGGTGGCGCATGCCTGTAATCCCAGCACTTGGGAGGCAGAGGCAGGCGGATTTCTGAGTTCAAGGCCAGCCTGGTCTACAGAGTGAGTTCCAGGACAGCCAGGACTACACAGAGAAACCTTGTTTTGAAAAAACAAAAACAAAACAAAACAAAAAAAATTTGAGTCTTTAGCCGGGTGTGGTGGCGCACGCCTGTAATCCCAGCACTTGGGAGGTAGAGGCAGGCAGATCTCTGAGTTCGAGGCCAGCCTGGTATACTGAGTGAATTCCAGGACAGCCAGGACTACACAGAGAAACCCTGTCTCGAAAAAAGCAAACCAAATCAAACAAACAACAACAACAACAACAACAACAACAACAACAAAAAGCCAGGGTACTTGCAGGGCTAGGACCAAAGCCACTGGGCTGGGTCTGATTGAAGAGCTCCCTCACCTCCCTTGGTATAATGTATCAGGAAATAGGATGAGTCCCTGAGGTCTTCCTGAGGAGAAAAAACATGGCCTTGCTGAGTGACCACAAGGCAACCATGAGCCAGTCCTGGGACACTTTCCTCACCTGTGAATACAGGCATGAACATCAATTTCTACCCCTCCTCTCTGGTGATTAAAAATAGTTTATCGATAGAACATGTTCAGCAGATGGGTCAGGGAAATACACGGCCGGTGGCTTTGGAGTAACAGCACCAGCCAGGGAATTTATTTATTCCTGTGTATGTGATGTGTTTTGGACGGTCCTTAAGGAGTGTGGGGACAATGACTTAAGTAGAGGAGGCAATGATGAGGGAGACCATCTCAGTCCTCACCCTGGTTCGATTCCCCCCCCCACTTCACCCCATATATAGGGAGGGTCTTATGAATCCCAGGCTGGCCTCGAACTCACCGTGTTGGTCTGGCTAGTGTGGATCTCCCTGCCTCCATTTCCCAAGAGCCAGAATTACAAATTTATTTGGAGTACTCTCTCATCCCCTCCAAATACCAAGAGCAAAGGATCAGCTCTCGGAGAGTAAGGTTACTGTGCCTGACATTTCCCCTGGAATCCACAGGGAGGTTAAAGCAGATGGCCAGCTTAGACAATGCTCTACTGAGTGCAAGCGGCCAGACCAAGCAGCCCTGGTCGGGACTCGTGCTGTCACCCTGGGCCACCCGTCAGGGAAAGAGGCCCCGCCCAAGGCCTGAACACAGACGTTCCGCTGAGCGCCTCGCCAACCGGAAGTAGCCGGGCCCTTAGCGATGGGACCCGGCAGAGCGGAAGTCACTCCGTGAGGCAGTGGCGACAGCGGCGGCGAGAGGATGAACAACAAGTTCGACGCGTGAGTGGCGCGTGGCCGCCCCCGGGGCCCCTTCCCCCAACCGTCCCCCGGGACCGCTCCCGCCGGGGCCGGGCGCGCACTCAGCCGAGCCGCTCGCTCCCGGGCCGCCGCGGCCCGAGCCTTCCTGCGTCCGCGGGCCCGACGGGGCCGGGAGAGCGCGGCCGAGGTCGCCGGGACCCCTGAGCCGCCGGACCCCGGCGCGGCACGGGCCGGGGGAGGGGAGGCCGCGCCGCCCGGAAGGAGATTTTCGGACGCCCCGCCCTGGTGGGTGCGGGCTGCCGGCGGCGTGGAGGGGCGGGACCTCAGCGCTTCGGGTGTTTCCGCAGCCTTGCTGCCTTGTCTCTGACCGCGGCTTCCCTCCCGCACTCGCTCTGCGTCCTGGGAAGGTCACCTCTCCCTTCCGAACCTCGGTTTTGTCTTCTGCAAGCGGGGACGGTAACAGAGCCCGTGTCGTAGAGTTGGGCAGCTGCGATGAGGTAATGGGGCAGCCGCGCTGAGTACTGTGGCCTCTGAGTACGGAATGCTTTTCATCTGAGATTCTTCCTGCTTCCTTCCCCCTCGCCCCCACCCCCCACCGCCCACCCCGTTCCTGTCTTTCAACTCCTAGTGGCTGCCCACTCCTGCATTCTTCCCAAGTACTCACTCTCATCTCCAATTCCAGCACCGAACAGTTGGGAAGTACAGGGGAGAAAGATGGGGGGGGGATCCCCCTCTTAACGATTACATCTTTTAGCATTTAAAAGTAATTTTCGTTTTCATCTAGCAGCACTTAAGTTAGTATTTCACGAGAATTGTATCCTTCGGTAGATTGCAGTGCACCTCTTTTTAGTTTGTAGTGATCTGGTCTGGCTTCTCATTCAAAGACCTACATTTTTAGTTCTAGGCCCACCAGCTGTTTTGACAGTACAAAAGTTCTCCATTCTGAGCTATTGCTCTCACCTCCCTAGTGGTTAGGACTGGAAGGACCAGATCACGCTCCACAATACTTAGAGGTACCGAGTAGAACGCTGAGAGTGAGCTGTGAAGGGAAAGTGGAGACACCGATAGGTGGCGAAGCTGCAGCTTTTCAATACAGTGAGTTCAGGTGTGCAGACTCAGGAAGAACTGGGATGTGGGTTCCAGCAGTCAAGGCAGCTCTGCTTGCTTAGGTTTTCACGGTGGGTGAGTGGGCTCTGCTTGAGAGAAAAACCTGATGCCTTCTCCATCTTGCTGCCTAGCTGAGCCCGGCAGGGTAGTGATCTTTTTGGTCTCCTGTCGTAAGCCCTGCAATACCTAACTCCGTATCTGCAGCCCCTCCGCCCTTCCTCTCCTATTGGAACAAATCAACCTGCATCCTAAGAAGATAGTTTTTAGGTCACCTGTCTTGAGTAAGGATGGTTATGTCGGCCACTGTCTTCCTCACTGTTTTGTGGCTGTGAGGAGATGCCATGACCACAGCAACTCTTATGACAAGTTTTTATTTTGTTGTGTTTTTGTTTTTGTTTTTTAACAAGGCCACACACCTCCTAATCTTTTTAATCCTTTCAAACAGTTCTGCTCCCCGGTGACTAAGCATTCAAATATAAGAGCCTGTGGTGGTCATTCTTAGTCTAACCACCGCAGCCACCCAGAGGCGTCACTGTGGATTTTTTCCTTAACTTTTTAGGTTCCGTTAGGACCCCTTCCTGCTCACGTGTCATTACTCTGTTCTCCTTCTTCCCTGCCCCCCACTAGGCTCCCCGAGGTCCTCTCTAGCTGGTCTCCTTTCTTATAGCTATTCCCCACGTCAGTGCTTCCCTAGTGTCTGTGTTATATCCCTCTCTGTTTCCTACTAGCTTCTTCCTAATAACTCTGCAAAAGAGATCTTGGCATGTTTTCTGATGGTTAAGGAAAATAAGGTAGTGCAAGATAGCCTAAAGGGCCAGCTCAGGCTCACTCTTCAATTTTAACAAGCATCTTTATCAGCATTTTGCCGGGTGGTTTTAATTATTTATAACTATGAGCTGTTGTAAGGAAGAGGTTTTTGGGGTTTTTTTGTTTGTTTGTTTTGGTTTTGGTTTTTGGTTTTTGGTTTTTGGTTTTTCAAGACATGGTTTCTCTGTGTAGCCCTGGCTGTCCAGGAACTCACTCAGTAGATCAGGCTGGCCTCGAACTCAGAGATCTGCCTGCCTCTGCCTCCCAAATGCTGGGATTAAAGGCGTGTGCCACCACCAGCGGCGAGGAGGGTCTTTTAACGCCTGCCTTTTTTTTTTTTTTAATTATTTTGTATATGAGTACACAGTAGCTGTCTTCAGACACACCAGAAGAGGGCATCAGATCTCATCACAGATGGTTGTGAACCACCATGTGGTTGCTGGGGATTGAACTCAGGACCTCTGGAAGAGCAGTCAGTGCTCTTAACCAGTGAGCCATTTCTCGAGCCCCATCTGCCTTCTAACTTTGCAGGAAAGGACAAAAATAAAAGCTTGCTTTTATTTGAAATTAGCAATTAAAGATGGAACCCTTGTCCCTGGTTTCGGTTGTCATTTCAGATTTTCTCATGGAAACCCTGCATTAGGTAGACTGTTGCTCCATATTTGGAGTCTGCACTCTTTATCACATCTCCCCAGAATTCTCCAGTATCATTCTCAAAATGCAGTCTCCAGTGAGTGCAGTAGTATGATCTGATGGACACAGATTAAAGAGGCCCTCTACCCTCCTTTAATATGTGGGCTCTGCCTCAGAGTATAACCAAAGCTGCTAATAGCTTTAAAGGGTGGTCATTAGATTCACGGTCTCATTGCCTTTCATGTTATTAACATGTGAAACCCTGAGATGCCCGTTCAAGAAGTCCAGTCCCAACTATGATAAACTTGGTTTTCAAGTCCTGGGGTTTGGGGGGCCAGGCTTGATGTGGTCCCTGTTTTATATGGGTCCCTTTCTGCCATTAGCTTTTGGCCTATTTTTAAGTGTTTCTAAACCACCTAATTTGATATTTGGAGATCCATCCATTAAACATGTTTGTTTTATGTTCGTGCCTGATGCTAAAAATAACAGTGGAAAACTAGATAAAGTTCCTCCCTGCACAGAATTTGCTTAGTTCAGACAGTGTTGGGAAGTACCTGGACAGGAGATCGGAGAGCTAACCCAAGTGTCACTCAGTCTGAACATGAATTGCCTAGGTTAGTCTGTGGAGTGCTGCTGCTTCAGTGTGGACTGTACCTTTAATCTGGTTCAGAAGAACAGCTTCTGAAAAGCAGGTTGTAAACCCTTTGCCTTACGTGTCTGTACAGAGAGCAGGTTAAAGCAGGCTAGGTATGGTGGTATACACCCTTAAAATGCCAGGAGGCAGAGGCAGGTGGATGGATCTCTGTAAGTTCAGGGCCAGCCTGGTATACATAGTGAGTTCCAGGATAGCCAGGGCTACATAGAGAGACCCTTTTTCATAAGATGAGAGGGAGAGGGAGAGAGAGGGGGAGGAAGAAATATTCAGTGGTAGAGTCCTTGCCTTCCATGAAGGAGGCGCCAGGTTTTATTGCCAGCGCAACCAAAACTAAAATAAAGACAAGAGCATAAGGGTATAAAATGAAGTCCATTGAGGTTCCTACTTGCTGGCTCAGAAAGGAGTCTAAGATGCTTTAGAAAGATAATAGCAGCCGGGCATGGTGGCGCACGCCTGTAATCCCAGCACTTGGGAGGCAGAGGCAGGCGGATTTCTGAGTTCAAGGCCAGCCTGGTCTACAGAGTGAGTTTCAGGACAGCCAGGGCTACATAGAGAAACCCTGTCTTGAAAAACCAAAAAGAAAAAAGAAAAGAAAAAAAAAAGAATGATAATAGCATTGTTCTCTGTCTTAACTGTTTTTGTTTTCTTTTTGTTTTCTAGCAGTGACTGAAAGAAAACCACTAGAAAAGAAATATAGCACTTTTCTTGGTCTGGCAAAAATGGAAAGTCCTAGGTGACTGTCCTTCAACCAAAATCTAAAAAAATGACCTCATAGGTTGTAGTAGGGATTAGGAGCTGAAGAAAAAACAAAAGGTTATGTGTCCCCTGAGGATGCGCTCTACAGAAGAGAGTTGTTTGGGGCTGAAGCAGTAGAAAAATCCATGAGATATTCTCCATCAGGTGAAGATCGGCCTTGAGAGTATAACCAGGACAAACATAAATGTTTGTATTATGCAGAGCAGAAGAGGAGAGTTTGGCTTAACCTACACTGGGAGAGAGTAGGCAATGTTTCCAAGAGAAAGTGAATCCTGAAGAGCAGTAAACCCAGAGTGGAGGCATGACTCCATGCTGAACATGGCAGGGTGGGCAGGGTGGGGAACTGCACTTAGGTGCACGGGAGTGGGAGGGGTTCCTTGGGATGAGGCAGGAGATGTTTGGCAACTTTGCACCAAGTCGAGTCTTTGTACACCTTATCTCGCCTCAGTTCTTTGAGGACAGGTACTCTGGTAGCCAGTGAACTGCTTGGTAAATGTTGGTAATTTTTAATCCATGGATCTTGTGTCTAATTTACAAAGGCTCCATTTAAAAAGGAAACTAGGCAAAACAATTTTAACCGGTGGGGGGTGGGGGGTGGAGGAAGTTTACTAAGCACTGGCAATGCCTCTGAGCAGCAGACAGATAGCAGTGTCCGTACACCTCTCTCCACTTGCTCTGCTCATGAGTTCTGTTTCTTTCTGGACTGCCTGTCCCTTTTGCTCCGAGTCTTGATTCTTTCATGGACCCTAAAGCTGGTCCGGCTTCTGAATCCTTTGTCTTTGCTCTCTTGGATGAAATGAATGTAGAGAGAGGAATTGGTATTCTGAAGAAAGGTTCTGAGGCATAGGTTACTAGGCAGACTGGACTGCCCTTTGCTCCTATGCCTTACCTAGTTGGGTCTTGGCCAGGGTGAGGATGGGGAGGTCTGTATCCCAGGGAATAGTCACGTGAGTATCTCCTGCAGTAAGGCGCGGATTGAGCAAATGTACTCTGTGCGCTATTCTGTGTGGGTTTGTCTGCATCTGCTGGGTCTTAGGCAGTTTCATGTTTGACTCTGCTTATAAGACAACACATCCACTCCTTTTGTTTTCCTTTTCATTTAACCTTTATTCTGGGTCATCTTGTTTTGGGTGCCAGTGATGCTGAGTATGATACTGCTCTAAAGAAACCCTCTGTTTGCCGGGCAGTGGTGGCGCACACCTGTAATCCCAGCACTTGGGAGGCAGAGGCAGGCGGATTTCTGAGTTTGAGGCCAGCCTGGTCTACAGAGTGAGTTCCAGGACAGCCAGGACTACACAGAGAAACCCTGTCTCGAAAAACGAAAGAAAGAAAGAAAGAAAGAAAGAAAGAAAGAAAGAAAGAAAGAAAGAAACCCTCTGTTTCAAAGAAGAAACAGGCAGGGAGGAATGGTACCTTGGGCTGGAAGTGAGGTGTTTACCAGTGGGAAGAGTTGTTGGAGAGGAGAAGAGTATGACTCTGGACAGGACTCAAATTCTAAAATCTTGTGAAAGGCACTTTATGTTGTATGCTACTCTTGAGGATAGGTGATTAGAAAGTTGCCAGTCGCCGGGCGGTAGTGGTGCACGCCTGTAATCCCAGCATTTGGGAGGCAGAGGCAGGCGGATTTCTGAGTTCGAGGCCAGCCTGGTCTACAAAGTGAGTTCCAGGACAGCCAGGACTATACAGAGAAACCCTGTCTCAAAAAAACCAAAAAAAAAAAAAAAAAAAGAAGAAAAAGTTGTCAGTCGGGCATCTTAAGGACGCAGGTTCAATAACAGATTCACATCTGGAAAGTGTAGAGGGTGGGTGGAGAGGAGAGACTGACGTCAGACCCACCTAGAGACCGATGATGGACTAGATGACTGGAGAAGGATACTGACCTAAGGTGAGGCGCGAGGCCAGCTAGGAGAGGGCCGGAAGGAGTGGGCGTGGCAGTGTACAGACGGGTGAGTTTAACCTCAGATGGCCGCAGAATCATTTGTCCAGAAATTCTCAGTACCGGTGCATTTGACAACGAAAAAACAGCGCTTTAACTGCTTTGTTATGCTGCTGTCAGGAAACTGAAAAACTGTTCGCTGGAGTTCATGGGGTAGCTAATTTAATAGTTTGTATTTTATATTCCTGGTTTGCTTTCCCTTTTGCTCTCTCACAGACACATCTCAGAGGCCTGGGATTCGAGGGACTTGCGGCCACTTAGATGGTGGTTCTGTGACCTTGTTCTTTTTTTGTTAGGTAAGAAGAATAGTTTAGTCATGAAATGACATGATTTTGCTTTCCCATGTAGCTTAAAAGATGATGACAGTGGAGACCATGATCAGAATGAAGAAAACAGCACACAGAAAGATGGTGAGAAGGAAAAAACAGACAGAGACAAGAGCCAGAGCGGTGGCAAGAGGAAGGTATGTTTGGGGTGAGGTGCAGGTGTAGCGAGCCTTGGTTATCTCATTGAAGTGCTCTAGAGCAGATCCCTCTTTTAAAATCTCTGATTGTTCTTAAGACAAGGTTGAGGGGCTGGAGAGACACAAGAAGACCAGGGACCAGGATTCCACTCTGGTCGGTTTGATTGACCTTGAGTTCAATCCCTAGCACTGAGGAAAGGAATGGAGAGGGAGGGAGAGGGTAAAAAAGAGGAGGGTATGGGTCACTGGGTATGACCAAAGCCTGATGTGCGTATGGAAATGTCACAGTGAAATCCTTAGTATGCATCCATAATTACAAGTTTTAGAGGCCAGCCTGGTCTACAGAGTGAGTTCCAGGGCTACACAGAGAAACCCTGTCTCGAAAAAACAAACAACAAAAAAACAAGTTTTAAAAAATGGTAGAATAACTAGTGTTCATTTTGGAAATTAGAACTTCTTTTATTGTTGTTGTTGGTTGTTTGGTTTTTTGTTTGGTTTTTTTGTTTGGGTTTTTTTTTTTTTTTTTTCCAAGACAGGGTTTCTCTGTGTAGCCCTGGCTGTCCTGGAACTCACTCTGTAGACCAGACTGGCCTCGAACTTAGAAATCCACCTGCCTCTGCCTCCCAAGTGCTGGGATTAAAGGTGTGCACCACCACCACCCAGCTAGAACTTCCTCTTACTGTGAAGTCTTGCTTTATTGTCCCCTCATATGAGATGGACGAGTCAGGGTTCTCAAATGGGACTTGCTTTAAAGGATACCCCGTAATTCAAATTCTACACAGTCCTGTTTTAGACTTTTCAGTCAGCAGTAACACACATTGAGAGTGGCTCGGGATACAGAGAATTTAAGAATGAAAGATAAGTAGATCAAGTTTCTCAGAATTACAGCACTATTTGATAATCTGAATACCTGCCAAACAGGCATTTTCGGCATGGTTACCGGAAAGATGTCACAAAGGTGTCAGGTGGTGGTGGCATATGCCTTTTATTTCAGCACCGAGGAGGCAGGCAGACAGATCTCTGTGAGTTTGAGGCCAGTCTGGTCTACAGAGTAAGTTCCAGGCCAGCTAGGAGTACACAGAGAAGCCCCATCTAGAGAAACAAAAGAAGGGGCTTATGCTCCTTGAGCACTGACATCGTGACAGTAGTAGCCAAGCACTTGGTGCGTTGAGTCATTTGTTCTTCCCAGTGACCCTTTGAGGTGCTTGTTGTTCCTCCGTCTCGCAGACAGCTGCTGAGGCATAAGCAGGTTAAGCGACTGCCTATCTTGAGTAGTGGATGTTGGGGAGGTGGTGCTGGAGTGGGCATATGTTGAATACCCATGGTGTTAGGAGAAAGGCAGAAAGTTGTGTTACAGCAACTTAGAATCTACTAACCAATAAAGAATGTTCTGTGTTAGCAGACTTCTGCATATTGCAAATAATTGAAATCATATTATTTTCACTTGTGGAGGTGGTAAAAAAAACAAAAAACACTTGAAAAAACAAACAAACCACTGTCTGGTTGTGTAGCCCTGACTAGCCAGGCACTCAGTCTGAAAATTGACAGTTGCCTGCCTCTGCCTCCCAGTGCTGGAATTAAAGATTGTATCACCACATCTAGTAGGAGTGGCACTGTAAAATGTGTTTTAGGAATCAAGAAATAGCATTTCAGGCACAAACCTGATGATTGAGTTCAGTCTTTGGATCCCACACTGAGAAGGGAAGAACCAATCTTGAATGTTCTCCTCTGACCTACACACACACACACACACCTTAGCATACATGCTCTCACTTGCTGTCATAATCATGTATGATACTAACAAGTATAATTTAAAATAGAGTGCTGAAGAGGTGACTTAGTAGTTGAGCACTTGCTATTCTTATAGAGGACCAAAGTTTGGTCCTTAGCATCCATGCCAGATAGCTCACAAGCCCTCTTCTGGCCTCTGCAAGCACCCACATATGCACACGTGCATGTATGCATGCGCGCGCACAGACACACACATACATACATACACAAAGTATATAAGTGTGAATATAAATAATACAATAAAATGGCCTTTCAGCATTGTGACCAATGAACTAAAAGTTTGCTGTGAGCTAATATTCCTTCTGTACTTCCCAGGCTGTTGTTCCTGGACCAGCAGAACATCCCCTGCAGTACAACTACACCTTTTGGTACTCTAGGAGAACCCCTGGCCGTCCTACCAGTTCACAAAGCTATGAGCAGAACATCAAACAGATTGGCACCTTTGCCTCTGTGAGTACTTGGTTGTTTGCTGGAATATTCCTTGGTAGGTGCTCCTACCTGCATTTCTATCGCTGTTAATCTACTTTTCTAGTATCCTGTTAAACATTCTAGTTTCCTTATTTGGCGAAGTGTTGTTCGTGTTTGTTTAATTCATAGATTGTTAGACAGCCATAGGTAACATGTAGGTAATTTAAGCGTGGGAATGGTAGCTTTGATCAGAAAGGCTAAAAAAATTAGCCGGGCGGTGGTGGTGGCGCACACCTGTAATCCCAGCACTCAGGGAGGCAGAGGCAGGCGGATTTCTGAGATTGAGGCCAGCCTGGTCTACAGAGTGAGTGCCAGGACCGCCAGGGCTACACAGAGAAACCCTGTCTCGAAAAAACCAAATCAAAAAAAGTGGGGGGGGGGGTTGGTTTGAGGTTGGTTGGTTGGTTGGTTGGTTTTTGGTTTTTTTTGAGACAGGGTTTCTCTGTGTTGCCCTGGCTGTCCTGGAACTCACTCTGTAGACCAGGCTAGCCTCGAACTCAGAAATCCGCCTGCCTCTGCCTCCCAAGTGCTGGGATTACAGGAGTGCGCCACCACCGCCTGAATGGTTTGAGGTTTTTAATTTTTATTTTAGCAGATATTTACTGAATATATACAGAGTGTCAGAGAGACAATTTCGTTGTTTATATTATCTATCCTCATGAAATTGGATTCTGATAAAATTGTTTTTGTGGATGCCATCAATACAGAGTTGTTCAGGCTCCTCACTCGAGCCCACCCTTACCCTCTCTCCTGTCTCTTTACTACATTTGTAAATGTGGAGACCCTGACTGCAACTAACGCCAGTGTTTCTTGTTGAACAAAGGTTCTCTTGCACCCCTATATGTGATAGACATGTTTAGTCTCCACATGCAGAATCAGTTTTCTGTCAGTGGGGTCTTGCTGTGTAACCCCAGGCTGGTCTGGATCTTGCCACATCCTGTCTTAAGTGCTGGGATTGCAGATGTGAGCTAACACAGAAGCCATCACAGTTTTGATTGTCTGCTGTGTGAGAATGTTAGGCTAATTTCCAAGTACAGTTGCAGCCTCTGTTAGGAATAACTGGTTAAACATTAGGATCAGAGAAGGAACTGGGAAAGATGTTTCAGGGTTCTGTTAATTTACATTGTTTTCCTTGTGACAGTAAGAGGCTTGCCATCAGCACCTTCAGTGTCACTGGACAGATGATGGAGCCTCAAGACTGCTGTCAGAACTCCCGGCATTAGGAAATGGCCTGTGGTGGAAGCAGGGGGATCTCTGAGTTCAAGGCTTACAGTTCTACAGAGCAAGTTCCTTGACAACCAGAGCTGCACTAAGAAACCCTGTCTTGTTGAAAAATCTTAAGAAAGTTAAAAAATAGAAAGAAGGAAGGGAGGAAGGGCCTGTGATAGTAAATCCCTCCCAGAGAGATAGTGATGAACATGAAACCTTTTTCAAATCCAAAGCTGTAGTTCCAGTGTTGTGTTTTGTTTTTTAAAGTTTCTTTTTTTCTTTTCCCTTCCTCCCCTCCTTCCCCCTCCTTCCTTCCCTGTTTAGAAACAGTCTCATTATGCCGGTTTAGAAGTCATTGTGTAGACTAGGCTGGCCTTGAACTTCTGCCTACCTAAAGGTTTATTTTTTATTTTTTACTTTTGTTTGTGTTTGTGTATATATGCGCACATGCTTGTGGGCACCTCAGAGACCAGAATAGGGAACTGGGTTCTCCAGAGCTGGAGTTACAGGTGGTTATGAGCCTTCTGTTGTAGGTACTGGAATCAAACTCCAGACGTCTGAAAGCACAGTAAATGCACCTGACCATTGAGTCATCTCCTCCGCCCCCACAGATGTCTTTTCAAAGGTTCCACTGTAAGCCACAGTACTGTTTCCTGACTTGGGCTAGAGGCCCAGAGAGGACCTCTAAAGCCATTGCAGCTCCTGTTCTCATCATGCATTCAAGAAAGAGGCCTCCAGGGTCCACCAGTACAGAGCCAAGGACCAGACCAAGTTGTGATAGTATTTGCTTTGAGACAGGGGCTTGCTAGATCTCAGCCTGGCTCTGAACTTGTGATTCTTTTGCTTCAGCTTCCTGGACCCACAAGCCACATTCCCAGCACTAGAATACTGCTTTTGCAGAGGACCGGAGTTCCCAGCTCCCAGCAATCTGTTATCTTCTGGCCTTGCGGGCATGTGCACATGTGCACAGACACAGATAGATACACATAATTAAAAATAAAATAAATCTTTAAAATAATAAGATATCTTTCTAAGTTTAATAGTTGTTTCTTTTTCCTATTTATTTATTTAGTGTGTGTGTGTGTGTGTGTGTGTGTACATGTGCAGAGGCCAGAAGAAGATATTAAATCCCCTGATGTTATAGTTACAGGCAGATGTGAGCCACCCAGTATGAGTGCTGGGAACTGAACTCAGGTCCTCTGAGAAGAGCAGCAAGTCCTTTCAACCCCTAAGCCATCTGGATTTCCAGCCTCTGGGGTTTTTGTTGTTTGTTTGTTGTTTTTGTTTTTGATGCAGGGTCTCACTATGTAACTCCATCAGAGTGATCCATGTCCCCTAGCTCCTGGTTATTGGTGACATAAGTGTATAAACATATTTGAAAGAAAACTATAAATCTAGTGTTCTTAGATTTAAGATAAATAAAGAAGAGACATAATCTTTCCAGTTGAGAGGAGGGGTAGAAACTCTAGTCGTAGTTCAGCCTAGGCTGTAGTGTGAGACCCCGCCTAAACAAAAAGAAAAAAAATTAGATTTGGCTCTACAAATATATGCAGGTGAGGCCTTGTGTTTCCTGATATACCTCAATATGAAAGGTTTTCAGTGTGCGAAGACCTGGTGGTGTTGCTGCAAGATGGGAGGCGGCGGGTACTTAGTGTGGCCTCCTTTGCCGCCTCAGAGCTGCTGACGAAAGCCAGCAGTTTCCACCAACTTTTTTTTAGATTTCAAATATTTTATCTATATTAGTGTTTGGCTGAATGTATATCTGCACCACATGTGTCCAGTGTGCAGTCTGAAGAGGGTTTTGGATCTCTGGTAACTGTCAGTCACAGAGGGTTGTGAACTGCCACATGAGTGCTAGGAAATGAGTCGGGGTCTTCTGGACGGTAAATGTCCCTGAGCCAGCTCTCCAGCCCCGACATCTGTCCTTGTATTGAAAGTGTCATGTGTTGTGTTTTTATTTTGTCTTGTTTTGTTTTTCTTTAAACTGTACTAGCCAGACATGGTAATGCATGCTTATAACCTTAGCTCTGGGGAGATGGAGACAGGAGGTAGGTCAGTTCAAGACCAGCCTGGGCTACAAAAGACCTTGTCTTAAACCAGATAAAAAAAAACCTATGTGATGGTCTTCTTTCTACCCTGTTCCAAATGAAAATGTGTCCCTCATAGAAGGTACCTGAGTCAAGTGTCTCCCATGTTTCTGTTCTCAGTGATACGGCTTTGTGTGCATGCAAAAAAGAGAGAAAGTCCTTGGACTCTTGACTCTTCTTTCTACAGGTGGAGCAGTTCTGGAAGTTTTACAGCCACATGGTACGTCCTGGGGACCTGACAGGCCACAGTGACTTTCATCTCTTCAAAGAAGGGATTAAACCTATGTGGGAGGTAAGGACTGGCATCTCTAGCTGCTTTTGGGAACAGACTCTTTTTTTTTGGGGGGGGGGGGTCAAGACAGGGTTTCTCTGTGTAGCCCTGGCTGTCCTGGAACTCACTCTGTAGATCAGGCTGGCCTTGAACTCAGAAATCTGCCTGCCTCTGCCTCCCAAGTACTGGGATTAAAGGCGTGCACCACCACCTCCCGGCCCTCATTTTTTTTTCTTTATCTGTTAACTTTTAATTTTAAGTTCTGCTAAGGTTAAAAGACTTTTGAAGTTTTCTCTCAAAGCTATAACACTATTTGGTAAATCTTGGGAGCCTGCACTTCTAGGAAAAGGCATTGATACAATTGTACGAGTCATGGCTTATGGCTTTGAAGATGGTCCTCTCTTAGTCACTGTTGTATTGCTGTAAGAGACACCATGACCAAGGCAAGTATTATGAGAGAAAGCATTTAATTGGGGCTGGCTTTAGTCCGTTGTCATTATGGCGGGGAGCATAATGACATGCAGGCAGGTGTGGTGCTGGGACGGCAGATGAGTACCCTGATTCCCAGGCAGAGGATGAGACTCTGGGCTTTTCAACCTCAGAATCCTCCCCCATTGGCACACTTGCCCTAGCAAGACCATACCTCTTAATCCCTCGACTTCCTTCAAATCGTGCTCCTCCCTGATGACTATGAATTCAAATATATGAGCCTATAGGGGCCGTTCTTATTCAAACCATCATAGGTTTTATCATTCAAATGGTGCTATTATAGCAGTAAAAGCTTTTTTTAAATGTCCTTGTTCTTTAGAACAAGTCTGTGTGCATATGTATGTGCAGTGCAGTTGCTTAGTAGAAGAGGATTAAAGTGGCAAGAAAAAAGCTTAAGAACTGGAGTCTGGGGGCAAGCTCTGTGATCTCTTTGAAGAGCGGTTACTTGGCTGCACTCTCGGGCAACACTTCTCCTCCAGGGCCAGAGCAATTTTCTAAAGGAAAAAACAAATGTTTTAAAAAATGCAAAACATCTTCCCTTCCTTGTGGCTCAGTGAGACATGTCCCCCCAGTGCCCTTAGCATCCTTCTCCTGCTTTACCTATTGCATGTTTCCCCAGGACAGCCCCAGTCCTCTGAGGTTTCTGCCGTATGCTCTCACTGTCCAGTGCGCATGGTCACAGTAGTACTCATTAGGCTGTGGTGTCTCTACTCCATTGTGCCTGTGTTGAGATCTGAGCTTCCTGTCTGTGTACTTGGTACTTAGTGACAATCAGATTTTAGCAATAAGTGATTATGGTCCGTGTTTGAAATATACCATTTCACTGTAGTGATAGTTCAGATAAAAGTGGATTCTTGCCGGGCGTGGTGGCGCACTCCTGTAGTCCCAGCACTTGGGAGGCAGAGGCAGGCAGATTTCTGAGTTTGAGGCCAGCCTGGTCTACACTGTGAATTCCAGGACAGCCAGGACTACACAGAGAAACCCTGTCTCAAAAAAAAAAAAAAAAAAAAAAAAAAAAAAAAAAAGTGGATTCTTTTTAAAAGATCTATTTAGTCCTTTTTTAAAAAATTATTTAAATCAAGGATGCCTGCCTTTTTTTTTTTGTTCCCTATTTCTCTCTCCTTAACAGTAAAATAATGTCAAATTGGAAAGTGGCCAGACTTCACTGTGTTCAAAGGTAGTGTTTGGTTTCAGAGATGACATTGTGGACTAGTAGTTTAACCTTGATGCTTTCTGTCTTTCTATAGGATGATGCAAATAAAAATGGGGGCAAGTGGATCATTCGACTCCGGAAGGGCTTAGCTTCCCGCTGCTGGGAGAATCTCATCCTGGCCATGCTGGGGGAGCAGTTCATGGTTGGGGAGGAGATCTGCGGGGCTGTGGTCTCCGTCCGCTTTCAGGTAAGTCAGCCCAGGCCAGCATTTTCTTGTGTTGCCGCTGTTGTCATTGCTGCTTCTGGGTGGTTTGATAATTTCACTCTGTTCCTCCCTTAGGAGGACATTATTTCTATATGGAATAAGACCGCCAGCGACCAAGCAACCACAGCCCGAATCCGGGATACTCTCCGGCGCGTGCTTAACCTACCTCCCAACACCATTATGGAATACAAAACTCACACCGACAGCATCAAGTACGTGTTGGGGGGTTTGGGGGGGACAGGTCCCTGAGCTTAGCAGAAGTAGCTCCATAGTTGGGCCCAGAAGAATATAGTCATACATGACACTGACTGGTGACATAGGGACATACCAGCCCCCTCCAGGGCTTTGGCCACTTGCTGAAGTTCTTGTTAGTGAAGGCTCCAAGGACCTACTGTGAAGTGCTGTGGAGCAAAGGGCCCTTCTGCAGAAACCCGGTTTCCTGCCTGGGCTGCCTTTTCTACAGGCTGTCTTGTCTTTCTTATGCTAACCATTATTTTAAAGTGAAAGACAAAGCTCTTTCCGGAAGTTTCTCTTGGCTGTTTTAAAAGATAATTATTGAACAATAAAATCCTCTTCCCTGCCCACCCTGACCCCACCTTTGCATGTCTATTTAACCTGTTAGCTTTAGTCTGTTTTCTTTGTCTTGGGAGATTGACTTCTTATCAGGAATGGTAACTCTACTTTATATGTGTAGAACTGGAGTCCAGATGAAGTGCAGTAGATTGTGAGAGAGGAGAAGGGAGGGTAGAGTCACAGGAAAAGGAAGCTTTGTATCCCACTGGAGACAGTGAGTGCTCTCCACGTGGAGAATCACTGGTGAGGGCTTCTCCTTCAGTGACAGAGATGAGCTCAGGGAGAGGCTTCTAGATTGTCTCAAAGGTAGAAAGAAAGCCAGCCGCCAGGAGTCAGGTCTCTTTATATGTATTGTCTCCTGTGGCCCTGAGCCAGTATGTGTCTCTACAACTCTGTATCAGTTTCTCCAGCTGTAAGATGGGAGCCCAGAAATAAGTAGAAAAGTGTGGTTAGGCTGGTTAGGCTTTGAAACTGAAGGTCCTCAGAGCAAGAATGCTCTCACGGGACCAAGTATCATTGCTGTCATCATTAGTACAGTATCATCATCGTGCATTCCTGGTCAAGACTGATAGTCAGACAGTGGTTGTCATCATGTAAGACTTTCCCACGTGTTCACATATGATGTCGTGGTAGAGTTCACTTATACCAGCTAGGTGCCAGGTTTTGACTGGGAGTACTGCCAGGGCATTGGTCCTATGTCAGATGGCTCTGGCTCCCTGGAGCCCCAGCACTCAGATGCCATCTGTGGCCCTGGTTGCTTATCTCAGTAGTCCTGTGTCAGCACTGTGTTTCTGAGAACAGGTCTGTCTTCCACTTTGCTGCAGGATAGAGGTAGTGTCTGCCCTCGCTAGCTTGAGTCCAAGCTCAGAAGGTCTACGTCGTTCCCTAGGATTCTTGTTTGATGGGCTCCCATTTAACCTGGGTAGGAAAGGGAAAGTATAGTTTCCATTCACTCCCCACTGTTCTCCCTTTCTGATACCTGGAGGCAGTTTATCTTGACTCGTAAAGTCCCACAAACAGATCCTTCCAGGACCTGGGAGCCTCTGGGACTCGTGCCCTGCAGCTGTAGCACCCTCCTCAAGACCCAGATGCCACTCTCCCTGCCCCCACTCTCTTTCCTCTCCCAATGAGCTACCTTTTGCACTTCCACTAGAATGCCAGGCAGGCTGGGCCCCCAAAGGCTCCTTTTTCAAAACCTCTGGAAGCCGCGATTGAATGTGCCATGACCCTCTCCCTCTCTGGATGGCACCATCATTGAAGCTGGCATCATCGGAGTCTCTTGTTCTGTTGGCGTTCCACCTGGAAGACCCTTCTGTCCTGGACAAGAGGAACGGAAGAGCATGTTATCCTTTGAGAACAGGCTGACAGCAGCAACTACTACAACAGCTGAGATCACAAATAAATGGTGCTAAACCAGCTTGTCTCATGCTCTTGCTCTTTACGGTGCATCAAGATGTGGCCTCTGGATTGACTGTCACCATTTTCAAGGGATGGCACACAGACTTCTCCATGCAGGGCCATTCAGGGAACGCAGCTTCATAGCTACAAGCCCATTGTGTAGTCATATGGTACTTTCTTCCAGGACGGTTGTGGTCTGACATTAAATAACGAGGTGACGTCTAACTCTCAAGACCCAACTGCCTGGTGCTCAAGTGTACTAGTGTCCGTCCAGTTAAACTGATGGCTGACCTGGAGTGGCGGCTGAATACAGGTCCAGCTTGAAAGTCTCTTAAGGTTGGAAAGGGCTATCCTTGGCTTTTCTTTGCTAACTTCCATTTGCCTTTAGTTCATAGAAATCTCTTGCTTGGAGCTAAAGCCCTGCTTCTGTCTGTCTGTGGCCATACATACATACATACCTTTTTGCTTTGTGCTAATGGGTGTTCTCTCTGGTGCCAAAGCTGCTTGATGACCTCCTCCCTCTCCTTGCAGAGTAGATTGTCTTCCTCCTTGGTAGTCTTGCTTGGTGAGAGCCCTTCCTTCTTTCTAGCCTAGGGTTACTGTGCCAGGGTCGAGGATGAGAGGAGCCTTCATCTTGGGGTGGGAGAGGGAATCACCTTTGAGGTATCTGAATGTACATGTACTAGCCTTGTGAGTACTGTGGCTTTGGCTTATGTGTGTGGGCAGCTTGGCTTTTAGACCATTAACCTGCATGGAGAGTTTGAACAAAACCATCCCCAAAAACAAAAAATCAGAAAGCATTTTTTGTGAACTCTGGGTTGTCTGAGTGGGAGGTAACTGCGAGGTTGACTTGTCCGGTCTGACGGCAGCGTACTCCTTAACTCCAGCGGGCTGACTTAGCCCTAGGTGTGTGCCCAGGAGTCCACAAAACACAAGGAGACCTTAGACTCTGTGTTCTGGGGGTGCTTGTGTCATTGCTGCTTTATTACATTCTAACATGTCTAAAAAAGAGATTTGCTGGAATACAGAAAGCCTGTCAGACATTGGCTTTCTTGGGCCTTCTGCCTTATCGTTCACTCTGAGGCACATGTGCTTTGTAGCTGCATTCACAAGTCCAAGACCACTTTCCAGAGTCTATCAGCGGCAGACTGAGCTGAGACCCCCTTCCGATCCCAGCCACATGTGAGATGTCAGTGCTGCTCTTACCTGGGTCTGTTCCTTGTGGCTTTTATTTGAGCCAGTGAACAGCATCTACTGAGACTTGAGGAAGAGCCAGCAGTAATGGTGGTTTCCCAAGTACTCTGGAGATCAGGGCTGCTAATAGGGGAGGGCATGGTTTGAGGAGGAGTTGAGCTTCGCCCAAGCATTCCTCCAGCTTGCTGTGTTTCAGCTCAGTTCCTAGTGTCCTTCACCTGTCTGTCTGTCCAGCCTTCCCTGGTCACCCTGCCTATTGCTGTTTCGTGCAGCACACCTGAATGAACCAGGAAGTAGCTGTTGCCGACAGAAGCCACTTTGCTTGGTCCCTTGTGTTGCTAACTCTCCCGAAGAAAGATAAAGCTTATTCACTTGTCTGTATCGGGTCACAGCTCTGGAACTTGCCACGTAGTCCCCACTGCCCCCCAGCGTCACATCCGACTGCTGGGATTAGAGGTGTGAGCCACCATGACAGCTCATGCCCAGCTTGGGGCTCCTCTTGATGAAGCAGATTTGTTTTGAGTTTTCATAGGTTTGGGTCCTTACATCAAATGACTCATCCTCTACTTGAAAAAACTCATAACACGGCCAGAATTCTGGGACCACCAGGGTACTGCTGCCGCAAAGGCAGTTGACACAGCACTGTCTGAAAAAACTGCTCTTTGGGGTTGTCTCACTGTATTCCTTGTGCATCTGGTCTGGAATGCAAAAGGACCCTCTTCCCATAATGGAGCATGGTGCTGGATAAGCTGGTGCGAGTTGTCTGCAGAGTGTAAGGGAGACCAAGAGAGAGGCCGAATTGTGGAGACTTCCTTCACCTGGTCTAGCTATCATTGAACTTTAATATGCAGATGAGGGCCAGCTCGCTCCCTGCCTTCGTTCAGTCTTAACCTGGTGATGCTGGGCCACATTAACCTTCAAACCGCCTGACCTTGCATTGGGCCCTATACCCTGACTAGCCCTTTCTAGTGGAGAGGGCTGGAGAGCAATGCACTGATGCCTGGAGGCTTTGGGTGGAGATTGGGGCAGTGGGGAATTACAAACAAAGGAGATCTCCCTGCTCCAAGAATTTGCTTTCTGGTGAGATAGGATCAGTGGACCTTAATAAGTCTTTGTTGCTGTCACTGTAATCTCAATTCTCAGTGGGCTGTGTTACTCTCTTGTGTGTTTGTTTTTAGACACTCAAATCATAAGACAAGTTTTAGGATAACTTCCTCTTTAAAGAAGAGTGTTTTGAAGTTACCTGATGTGCTTGGGATGCCAGATGGAGAGGAAGTAACTAGAAAGTCACACCTGGCTGGCCTTTGGGGACAGGAATGAGTGCACTAGAGCTCAGGGCCAAGTGCTTTATTTACCTGAATCCATGCAAGGAAATTTCCAAACCCAGAATCCTCGGGTCTGAGCTTAGAAAATAGAAGTAGAAAGTCAGTTTATTCTGCAGTGCACTAGAGGACCTCTGAACCTTCCAGGTCGTCGCCCAGAGACCCACTGTTTGGCAAGGTTAGTAGAGACCAGCCCTTCTGGAAACAAAGGGGGAAATGAGATGGAGACTTCAAGTTGCTGTGTGACCTTTTTGATCTCTTAGTTACTTAAAAGTAGAAATTAAATCTTGCAATTAAGTTCCCAGGTCATTGTCCAAGTGTTTGCTTTTCACTTGTCTTCATTGAGAGTAAAGAGGCAAGCCGCCTCCAGCATCCCTCAGGGACCAGAGACCAGCTCATCCCTGTGTCTCCAGAAAGAGCTCGGGAATTGATAAGTTCCAGGGTACTTCTTAAACAGTTTTGGTTTTTCTGTGAGCCATTTGTCATAAAATAGTAGCTTTTCTGAAAATTAACATCTAAATGCTGCTATTCTATAGAAGGACAATATTGATGAACCTGAAGCCAGCATTGCCTAGTCCTTAAAAGGGGTGTGCCACCCTTGACGAAGGAAAGCTGCCTAGAGGACCTGGTAATGAAATCTACCTTCCTGCTAAAGTACCAAATGTGTAGTGAGAGGCAGGGTGTGCTGCCAGTGCTGTTGCTGCTGGAAGCCAAGAGAGTAATTGCCTGGCCCGTAGTGTAAGCCTTTAATCCCAGCACTAGGGAAGCAGAGGCAAACAGATGTTTGTGGGTTTGAGGCCAGCCTGGTCTACAGAGCAAGTCCTAGACCACCATTAAGTTTGCTATACAGTGCCCAGGAAAGGCACTGATTTCAAACTGAAGAGTGGGTAGGGCAAAGGGGGGAGAAGTCAGGATGCTGCGCTTCTGGGACTCTGGAGGAGTCTGATCTTCTCCTTCACGCAGCAGCATGGAGGCCTGTTTGTGGGCCATTGGCTGCGCTGTAAGCTGTGTGTGTGTGCTCCCACCACTCACACCTCTGGCTCCTCCTTAGTCACAGCTCTGAGTTGAGTTCCTCACATTTATGGTAAGCGGCCTGGAAGTTGCAATGAGCTCTGTTAACTGGAAATGCAACCCACACATCTTAAATCTAAAGATAAGACTACCCAGGTGCTTTCAGAAGCCAAGAGAATCTGGCATATTTACCATCTTGAGTTTAAAAGAGCAGAGAAAATTACATATAGCTGGGTTGCATCTTTAGACAACATAATGCTGGTGGATCCTTGGCTTTGCCCTGAGAGTCCGCCCTGGCGAAGATGGTTTCTGCTACTTGTTTCCCAAACCCAATGCAGCAAAGGCAAGAACTGCTTGTTGCCCTTTGCTGAAGCAAGATGGACGTGTTTGTGGACACGGCTGAGCTTCAACTCTGGCTTCAGTGACCTCCCTGACTGCTGTTGAAGGAGCGCTAGGAAGCACTCACGGGAGGAGTGAAGGCTAGACTTCCTAAAAGCAAGCTGAAAATGCCAGCCGCCTGCCATCTGCCACCTGCGGAGAAAGCCTGCTGGGACCCTCATTCCTGCCTGACCCAGCTCCTGTGTTTCCAGTCAGCATGGAGGGCATCAAGGTGGGAGGTGGGGTGATGGTGTCTGCTCTGTTCTAAGCGTTTGATCTGAATGTGCTGTTGTTTTTGTCTCTGGTTTACCAGGGCCTGGGAGGAGTTTCATGGCCTGGTGAACAGCAGCGGCCGCTGATCGGACGCTCCCCCTCTGTCTCTCACACTCAGGGTAGGGCCTTGTCTACCTTCTCTGTAACCCCATGACATACCTCTCAGCTATAGGCGCCCTCTCCCCAGGGGATGCCCTCGTCCCATTTGCCCTCTTCCCAAGCCTTGCCTCTGCCAGCCTTGCACCTCAGGGAAACGTGAGTTCCAACCTGCCTCCCTGGATTCTGTGTCTCATGGTAACCCTGTAAAGGTCACCAGGCCTCATGCTTCTATTCTCCCGTTTGGCTCTGGGCACCAACAGATTCAAGAGATCTTGAGATGCTAATGTTTCATGAGAAGAGTAAATATGCATCATCTCCTCTTGTTCAGTACAGGTACTGCCCTTTTTAAAGCCATCTGCCAATGTTTTGTGGCCAGAGGACAGTTCTGTAGATCTCTGAGTTAGATGAGAGTTTGCCTCTCGTTTGCTGCCATTGCCTGTCAGCTATGGGGAAACAGTATTGTAAATTTGATTTCCACAGTGGAAGTCAACAGACAGGTGAATTTCAGGGCTATGTAAGAGACCATGTCAACATGACAGAGATGGGCCCCAAAGTAGGGAAGTCTGGGCCAGCTCCAGCATCTGCCTGCCTCAGTATTGGCAGTTCATCAGGGGAGTGTCTGGCCCCTGTCTGTCTCTAACAGAGAAATTTGGGTAGGTTTAGCTGAAATTGAAGGGATATTTTCCTCAGAGAGAGTCTCTTCCTAGACAGCAAGCTCTGAATGCCTTGGTAGTAACTGCTTCAGAAGCCCCCCCCCCCCCACTCCCCCATCCCCACCCCCGCCCCGCTTTCCCCTCCCTCCCGCCCCAGCCCTAGGAAGAAAGTAAAAGGTTTTCCAGACAAGGAGACCTGCCACCCTCAGATGAGCCAGCAGAGGTGACACTGAGGAATAGGAGCAGGTGAATGCATGTCTGGGTGCTGTGTGCTCCGCTGTGATCTAGGGGGACCAGCTGCAGGGTTCCTGAGAGTGGATGGTGTCCCCAACCCTCTGAGTCTCTTTGTAGTTAACTGCATGGGCCAGGCTAGCCGGTCCAAGAGCTTTCAGAGATTGTTCTGTGTCTGCCTCCCTTATAGGTGCATGGGGATTACAGACTTGTATCATCCTGATGGGTTTTTATACCTTCTGAGAATTTAGACCCAAGTCCTTACGCTTGTACAGCAAGCACTAAGCTTGTTTTTGTTTTATTGAGACAGTGTTCATGTAGCACAGGCTGGCCTTGAACTCATGTAATTGAGATAAGCCTGAACCTCTAATTCTGATCTTCTTGCCTCCACCTCCTGAAGGGTGGGATCACAGGGACAAGCCACCACAGCGAGCTCCCTCTTCCCGTCCCTTCCTTAGAGTCTGGTTTTGTTTAAGTTAAGTGTTGTTCAGGCGTAGTGCTTTCTACCAATACTCTCAGCAGTGAGAACACTGAGGCAAGAGAATTGCTAAGAGTTTAAGAGTTTGAGACCAGCCTGAGCTACACGGGGAGTTCAGGGCCTGCCTGGGTTATGTCGACATCTTAGCTATCCTCCCCTGCCTTCAGCCCTACAGAAAGTCTTTACATTAGAAATTTAGAATGACTTCTTTAGCAGACACTAAATTCTTCCAAAATACCGCTGGCTTGTTTGGAGAAGTCATATTCCTTAATAATCACGACAGTGTATTTTCTCTGTGGCCCCTCCTGGTCTTCTTCATGCCCTTGCTGCTTTAGGTGTCCTTGAAGCATGGGCTTAGTGTGTGCGAACATTCTAACTTATACCCAGAAGACCCCCCAGCCCCGCATTACCATACCGGGCTTAAAAGGACCTCATATTCCTCTGTTGTTTGGCGCTTGCTTTTGGTAACATGTTCTCAGATGTAGACATCCTCTGCATGGAGACCCCAGCCTATCCCTTTCTTGCTTCAAGTGAATTCCCCTGTACAAATAGATCATGTTCTGTAGAGAAATGTGATAGAAAAACTGCTTTAAATAATTCTAGCCGGGCAGGGTGGCATACACCTGTAGTCTAAATATGGCAGAGGCAGGGGGATTACTGAAGTTCAAAGCTACATAGTGGCTACATAGTATGACTCTTCATGTATGAAGAGTCCTCACCCCCTGTAACAAAAGGAAAATGGTAGCTCATACATAGAATCCTAGTACTTGGGAGGTAGAATCCCAAGGATCAGAAGTTCAGGGTCGCTGGGTGGTGGTGGTGCACGCCTGTAATCCCAGCACTTGGGAGGCAGAGGCAGGCGGATTTCTGAGTTCGAGGCCAGCCTGGTCTACAAAGTGAGTTCCAGGATAGCCAGGGCTACACAGAGAAACCCTGTCTCAGAAAAAAAAAAAAAAAAAAAAAAAAAGTTCATGGTCATTGTCCTTACAGAGCAAACTCAAAACTACCTTGTCTTGTGTGCAACCCTGACGCAACACAAAAACCAAAAGTACCTTACATGCATACATCTGAAACTTCAAGTATTTTTCCCAAATTACATGTTTTATATATTTGCATATTCTAAGATTATGTTATTTAACTTTCATTATGGGGCCATGGTTTTTTGTTGTTGTTGTTTTGTTTTGTTTTTGTTTTTCGAGACAGGGTTTCTCTGTGTAGTCCTGGCTGTCCTGGAACTTACTCTGTAGACCAGGCTGGCCTCGAACTCAGAAATCCACCTGCCTCTGCCTCCCAAGATTACAGGTATGTGCCACCATGCCCGGCAGGGCCATGGTTTTTAATGAAATTACTGCTAAGTCTGAAGGAGAAGATCCTGGTTACCTAATGACTAGGCGCGAGTGGACAGAGCAAGGGTTGTAGGCCAGTGCAGCTGTCCTGCTTGTTAGTAAGAGGTGAGATTCAAAGTCACTCTCCTTGAACCTAGCTTACAATTGTGCTGACTCTTCAGGGAGAGAAGAAGCAGCCAAAACTGCTCACCAGATTAGACTGCCCATAGCCAGAGGTAAGGGCAGGTATACTCAGGGTTATAGGGCATGGCGACCTCCTCTTCCATGCCACTTTCCAGAGCAGAAACTTGGGTGGCCCAGCATTCACCCGAGGACCCAGGGACACGTTGTACCACGGAGCATGAGTGCATACAGGACACTCCCAGAGAGAAAGACGTCCTTCTGAGGAAACCACTCTGCCCCTCTTTCCAAGGGAGTTAATTCCTGCCTTGGACCATTGTTTCCAAAGTTAGAACTTGAATTAAAAAGTGACTGTTTTGAAGCAAAGTAGATTAGAAAGTCATTGGAGTATTGGACCACAGTTCCCGGAGGTAACAGGGATATGGACTTCGGAACCAGGTTGGGTGGGGGTTTCCAGTGTGTCTGAGATCTCAAGACAGTATGACTTGCGGTTAAGAAGGATTCTTCTGATTGGCCCTAGAGCTATGGGCCTGGCTACTCAGGAGTCCTGTGTATTCAGATGTACCCTGAGCGTATACATCACAGCTAGCTGCTGCTGATTTGTTGTTTAGGTGATTGGCTGGTTTTTGTTTTGCTTTGTTTTCTTTTGGCGGTGTTTTGTTTAAGAGCAGAAGCACAGAGATAGGTATGATGGCACTCACCTGTAGTCTTAGCACTTGGGGACTAAGGCAGGAGGATTACAGGTTTGAAGTCTACCAGGTCTACATAGCAAGTTCCAATTTAGCAAGGACCACATAGATCCTGTAATCATTGCAACAAAAGTAAAGAAAAGGACAGAAGTGGAGAGGAAGCCACTGATGGCCTCTGGTGCTTCCTGCCCACCATCTTTCTTTCCCGGTCACCTAACTTCTTGCTGTATAGCTAGGGCCTGACTGAATGTAGTTCTTAGCTAGTCTAGGGAAAAAACATGCCTTGGGCTAAATTTGGCACTAAGTGTTGTAAACTTTCACTGTTTTTAGAAACACTGGACTATAGCCATAGCCCTCGTGCCATCCACCTGCTTCAGCCGTCCTGACGGAGCGGGCCGCCCACCTTCGCTGCTCCTTGTCTTCCTGTTAACTGACTGGGCAGCATCTCCTGGGGTCTGGCTCTTCCACTCTTCTTCCTTTTCCATCTTGCAAATGGACTTCCAAGTGACAAGAGGGACTGCTTAGGCGTTCTTACAGGAAGAGGCTCCCGAGGGGAGTGATCAGAGCAGTATTGATTGCATAGGAGAGTGGGCCTGCATAGAGGGACGCCATTTCTGGCCCAACCCTAGCACAAATCAGTATTTACCCGCGCTCCTCCCCCTACCCCACTGTGCTGGATCCACAGCCTCAGCTCCCACCTTTCCAGGACACAGGCTCCCTTCACTTCCCTTCCTAAGTCGGAAAGTCCAGTCACTTTCCCACCGTCCCACCTGTCTGTCCATCCTTCTAACAAGAAAGATAAAGTTAAACTTTTATCTGGGCATAGATGCGGCTCTGGGAGGTCACGTCAGCGTGTGTAGAAGAAGTGTCATCTGAAATGCAGACTTAGTGACACAGCACGCCAGCTCAGAGTTCAGAAAGAGCCCTTGGACACTTCCTCCTCTGGCTTGCTTGCTTCTGTGCCACTAAGGTTCCGTAGCATGTTTCATCGGCCTCTGTGTCAACTCAGAGGAGTCTGCCCGTTGATAGGTTTGTATACCGTCTAAAAAGATGGCTGCCTGTTAGGCTTGTGTTCAGCTCCTTAGATGAAACAGTTGATAAAGGTCATAACCTTGATAAGGGTCGTATGTGTCAGAAAAGAACAGGTGGACTTGGGAAATCATGCCAACTTCCTCCAGTTCCCCTGGAGCAGCTCACCGTCTCTTGGTGCACAGAAAGTTGATGTCTGGCTGTGGAGCTCTCAGTCACTTGCTTCCAGCAGTCAGTAGCAGGAGGGACTGGCCATGTGGTTGCCTGAAGATACTCCCTTTTCAGTGTTTATTTACTATGGACCAGTTGCCTAGTTAAATGTAGCAGTGTTAGGAGAGAGCAGTTAAGGCCATGGCACTACAGTGATCGTTTAAAATGAACAGGGAATTGACTTCAGAGTGATGAGAGTTCCTAGTGCATTTAAATGCAAAGCCCTGGGCTAGGGCAGCAACTGACTGAACTTTAAAGCCCCCTCCTGGGCAACCCAGGAGATCTTTGAAGATTCAGATGATGTGACTTGCTGAGCTGTGGCTAGATTTCTAGTGTGAGAAAGGTTGTCAGGGCTGCCTGCACCCGGTAGAAGGCACATAACACACATTGGGAGAATCCCACGTCCCCATGTTTCTCTTTCAGGAAAGAACTTTCTGATCCAGGGTACCAAGGTACACTCTGGAGATGCAGTTGTGTTTTAAATGGGGCTTGTGGGTGAGGCTGGACTTGTTGACTGGACAGTCTGCCTATGTCCTCCTCCTCCCTATTTCACCTGCCCACTTGCCATTGGGCCCCTGATGTCCTGCCTTAGGTAACTATTTGAGCATGTCTTAAGTTATATATACAGGCAAACACATGCGCCTGTCTTCTCTCCTACTGTCACTGAAGGTAGCTGTTGTGTACCAGAGATTGTCAATCAATCTTGGAAATGTCTCCATATGAGCTTCTCCTTTTTTCTCTTTAAAGCTGCAGTATCCCATTGTGAGAATGTGCATGCATTAATATTCACCTGCACTAGGGCAGTTACTAACCTTTTACCTTGCCAAGCAACAGGCTGGAAGTTTTTGCAGACTTGGAAGGCAGGCTACCATATGCCTTTAGACTGGCAGGGAAGGGCTGGGTCTGGAGAGCTGGTCAAGTCCTCCCCGTATGTGTGTGCTTATATCTAGATGGCCCATGTATTGAAAACTCTATTTTCTCCCATTTTCTCTTTCAGGGACAATTCAAGCTTTCGAAATACAAAAATCACATTGTGAAAGCGCACAAGCTGGCAGTAATCCTTTTCTGTTTGTGTGTTTGTCTGCATTGGATGCGAGGCTCAGGCAGCTCTTCTGTCTGTTCCCTGAAGGGGTGTGCCTAAGCCATGTGCTCCCCTTCTGCACTCGTTCCTGGAAGACGGACTCTGCTAGACACCTTCCAGCATTGCTGACCTTAAAAGGCGGGAAGAATGGGGAAAATGTGACTCTGTAACAGACAAACACTTCTTAGCGGGGTTCTGTGCGGCGGTACAGCTATCTTCTTGCTGTGTACTATCCAGATGCCTCTTGGCATCCTGCTGTATCTCCTGCTGTGCGAGGGACTTGAGGACCGACCACATGTCTGTGCCCTGTGCTGGGTCTGGGCTGAGCGTTTTCAGTATTATGAATGCTTGCACATCCAGGAACAGCCTCTGCCTAGAGCTGAAGAGAACCAAATGTCTCTCCCAGCTCTGCTGTTAAGTTATTGTGTGTTCCTCTCCCCTAAGCCTACCACTTTGAACATGTGTTAAGATATGATGACAGCCCCTTTGCGCCTTACACCTCCAATGGGACTCTTCTTCTTGGGCACTGCAGCACTTAAATTGTGATCCTGGGCAGCACAGGTTTTGCTGAGGAAACCTAAGGCATCTGTCCTGTGAGAAAAGCTGGAGAAGAAGGCAGTTCAGTCAGAAGCCAGATTATAGTGCAGGTCCCGCGTGTGGGGTTGGGGCCGAGGGCAGTAACTGAAACCAGTCTCCCCATGAGCAGGCCGTCTGTGCTGAGCATGTCCTGTGGGGCTTGCCTGTCTGTCATGGAGGAGGAAGCAATGGCTGGTTAGGGCCACATTAAAACAGTGCAGATCCCACAGAGCTGAAATGGATTACGGAAGAAATGGCAGCCTTGCTCCATTTGATGGCTGTGTCTGTCAGCTGTGGTTGGAAAAGACTTCTGGTCCGTGACACCTGGGTGTAGACAAATTGTCCAGATCCCTCGATGCCACCAAGGCTCCTACAGGCATGTCTTCATCAGAGAAGCTGACTTTGGGAGCCTGAGGCCAGAGAGGTCAACAGAGCAGGCAAGATGAAGGCAGAGATGAGCAGCTGCAGCAGCCTCAAGTGCTCTGTGCTGGGCTCTCGTGAGCCGAGATGGCAGTACCTTAAATTAAGGCCTCTCTTAAAGCATATCCCTGAAGCCTGGGTGGGGTTCCTAGGCCACAGGTCTCAGGAACTCTGAAGGTAACAGCATCTCCTCCTCGTATCCATCGCACTTTTCCAGCTTTCCAGTCACTGGGGATGCCTGGCCCTGAAAGAACAGTACAGAGCCAAGAGGAAAGGTGTTTCCGCTGTGAAGCCATCTGAGAAGAAAGTCCCACAGTGATTGAAGCTCCAGGAATCCGAAGGATGCATTCTGGGGTGGTTGTGAAGGGCTCAGGAACACCAGAGCATCACTGGCTGTCAGGGAGGCAAAGGCTGCCTCTGGAGGCTTGACTATGGAAACCTAATTTTTGCCTCGAAAATTCCAAAGAGCAGACATTTGGACTTGCCTTCCTATGGGCATCTCTCTGGCGTGTGTGTGTGTGTGTGTGTGTGTGTGTATGTGTGTGTGTGTGTGTGTGTATGTGAGGTCTAGTGGTCTGGTTAGATGTTTTGTTTGCCTTTTTAATCTCATTTGTTCAGATATTTGAGCCTCTTATGTTTTCTAGAGCTACTTGTCTTTCCCCATCCCCTTGGTCATAGAATTTGACAGTTGGGTTTTTTTCCCCTTCCCATCCAAAGTGTGCTCATTAGAGGGGTTCTCACTGTCAGGCAGCAGCTTAACCCCAGTGTTCTTCCAGGTGCTCTGCCTAACAGCTTAAGGGGAAATTGAACACAGTTTACCCAAACCACCCGCTCTTTTTCAAGCTAGCTGGCGAAGTCTCTCCATTTATTTCAACTCCACAGGCCTCTGGTAGGCTGAACTACCACATAGTTATGGTTGTGGTGTCATCTCTTCTCCAAACAGGAGGTAGAGGCCACCGGAGCCAATGTGACCAGCACGGTGGCTGCTGCTAGACAAGGGGGACGATGTGTGTGCTCTTTTCCCCTCTGCCCTCGAGGCCCACTCCTCTCAAGAGCCTTTCTCTTTGTTCTTTTGTTCACATTTGTGTATTTTCCCTGTGACACTGGCAGTGGGGTACTTTTTCATCCAGAGAAAAACTTGTCAGTGCTCCCAAGAATGAATTTCCAGGGGTGCGCGCAAGGGGAAGGAGCAGGGCCGTGGCAGCGTGTTCAGTGTTGCACTTTGAGAGGATTGTCTACTGCAGTAATAAATGGAAAGTATCAGCAAGAGAGCAGGCTGTGGACTTGTCAATACAAGGGACATGGGACACTGGATTGTGGGCGGTCCTAAGTCTGTCCTGGTCTCCATTTGCAGTGCGCTCCAGAACTTTTGTGGGGAGGGATAGACCATGCAGGCAGCACTGACAGATTCAGTATGAAAATAGTCTCTAGGGCTTTTTTGTTTTCTTTTTGAGAGACAGTTCCATGTAACCTATTGTCATCAAACTCGTAACATGGTCGAGGTTGGCTTGGAACTTCTGAGTCCCCTGCCTCTCTTTTCCAAATGCTGCATGTACAGACATGTGCCATCTTTCCTGGTTGGTTTATGCAGTGCTGGAGATTGAACCCAGGGCTTCGTGCGTGCTATTCAAGTACTCTTCCAATTAAGTCACGTCTCCAGTCCTCTAATTAGTGTTAGCCATTGCCATAATTCAGCTTATAATTTGGTCACTCTTTGTTGACCATGTTGACCAGGCTGACTGACCCTGAATTTACCTTGAACCTTATGCCTCTGGTCCTTAAGTGCTGTGATTAGAGAGGTGTTCAGCCTCAACTTACATCTTTAACATTACAAAAATGCTATTAATTATCCTCAACTGGGCATAAGGAGTATTGGAGTGAAGACAGAAGGAAATTCAAAGGACCTGGGAGATGTTAGATCCCAACACTAACCTCATAAAAATGGGGTTGTTCACAAGTGGAGACTGGGAAACCTGCACAGATTCCCTGTAGAGCAGCATTTCAGCCGAACTGCACAGTGCCAGAGCAAGGGTTATAAATGCCTGTACAGCTGCTCATGGAAACGGCTTGGTAGAGAAGCAGCACCCTACAGGGAGGCCTTTAGTTTCAGGAAATCTTCCTCAGCATTTGAGCTGTCAAAATGAAGAGGCTGGCTGACTGGCCCTGGGAGGACAGAAGATCACCTGTTGGACATTTGCCAAGGAGGACCCAAGTAGCAATCATAAGGGTAGACCAGATGGCTTTTTAAGCTTCATCCAGCTATGGTGTCAGGGTTTTAGAAAGGACTTGCCACTTGGATGTTAGTGGTGTCTTAGGGTTTTACTGCTGTGGACACCATGACTAAGGCAACTCTTATAAGGACATTTAATTGAGGCTGGCTTACAGGATCAAAGGTTCTGTCCATTATCATCAGGGCAGGAATATGGCAGCATCAAGGCAGGCATGGTGCTGGAGAAAGTGAGAGTTGTTCTACATCTTCATCTGAAGGCTGCTAGCAAAATACTGGTTTCCAGGAAACTAGGATGAGGATGTTAAAGCCCACTACCACAGTGACACACCTACTCCAGCAAGGCTACACTTTCTAATAATGCCACTCCCTGGGCCTAGCATAAACAAACCACCACAAGTGGTTTCAGACAGAAACCACTCATCAGCTGGTGAGTTGGATTCCAATGACCAAGCAGACAGCCAGTTTGGCAAAGAATATGCTAAATTTCCAGTTCTTGATTCAGTGTGTTTATAAAAGGATGGCTCTGTGGCCAACCTTTCCTAATTGTGCCTGCCAGAGAGTTGTGGAAAGGGGGTAGGTGGGTGTGTGTCTCCTCTGAGCCCAGCAAGGAGTCTGGAAGGCACAGAGCAACAGAGAGCAGGATCAGCTCTCAGGAGCTCCAGTACCTGTCACACTCCTAACCCTTCCTCACAGATAGACCAGAAAAGGGGCTCACCATCATCACCTACTCTGCCTACCCACAGGACTGCCCTTCTCTGCCGGCTTCCTGCTCTCTGCAAGCTTCCCTGCTCACCAGACTGAACTGAAACCCAGAACCAGCATTCCACTCTTGTCAAGATTTGTCTCCCTTCTCTAAATGGCTTTTCAGATGGATTGATTGGTGGTTGGTTGGTTGGTTGGTTGAGACAGTGTCTTGCTATATAACCTAAGCTGGCCTTGACTCTGTTTCAGCCTCCCAAGTACTGTGATTCCAGGTATGAACCATCAAGCCCAACTGCAGAGTTTTGTTTTTTGGGTTTTTGTTTTTAATTATTGTTGTTTCTTTTCTTATTAAAAAACAAAACAAAACAGGATGTGGTGGCACATGCTTGTAATCCCACAACTCAGAAGGCTAAGGCAGGAGGATTGCAAATGCAAGGATAGCTTTGGCCACGTGGTGAGACTGCCCTGAAGCAAAACAAAAAAAATCCCCAAATTAGACAAACTGATATATCCACAAAACAAGATATGATTCATCAGTTAAAAAAAAAAAAAAAAAAAAAAAAAAAAAAAAAAAAAAGGATGCCGGGCGTGGTGGCACACGCCTGTATTCCCAGCCCTTGGGAGACAGAGGCAGGCGGATTTCTGAGTTCGAGGTCAGCCTGGTCTACAGAGTGAGTTCCAGGACAGCCAGGACTACACAGAGAAACCCTGTCTCGAAAAACCAAAAAAAAAAAAAAATTAACAAACCATAAAAATGTTGCTCGAAGCCGGGCGGTTGTGGCGCATGCCTGTAATCCCAGCGCTTGGGAGGCAGAGGCAGGCGGATTTCTGAGTTCAAGGCCAGCCTGGTCTACAGAGTGAGTTCCAGGACAGCCAGGCCTATACAGAGAAACCCTGTCTCGAAAAAAACCAAATCCAAAAAACAACAACAAAATGAAAACAAAACAAAAAATGTCGCTGGGACTCCAGTGCCATTCCATGACACTCTGGAAAAGGAACAGCCATAGAGACAGGAAGGAGATGAGTAGTTGCTGGAGATTGTCAGGGTGGGAATAGGTGGGTCATTCTGTAGACAGCATGATAGGTTCCTGCCAGTACACCTTTGTCAACACATTGCAGAGTGCACACAAGCTGCAGTAACCTAACAGAAGCTAAGAACTGTCAGTAACGAGGACACCAGCTCATGTTCATCGGTCCAGCAGGCGTGCCTCAGCAAGGCTGGGTGCACTGGGAGCTGGGGCAGTGAGGGATCCAGGGAACTGTGCCTTTCACTGTCATTTTACCTGTAAACCTTAATGTGCCCCTTTGCAGAAAGCACGGAAAGGAAGGGGGGAGTGTCAACAGTCCAGGGTCTTGATAACTCAGAGAAATGCCCCCCCCAGCTAAAATGTCACATTTAAATACTTTATCATGCACGTGTTTGCGAGTGCCAGAGAACGTTTGCTAGTGTGGCAGTGAGGACGGCTTTCGGGAGTCAGTTCTCTATCCCCACTGTGGGTTCTTGGGATGGAACAGGTTCTCTGCATAGGTGCCGGGTACTTTTGCCTACTGAGCTACCTTCCTGGCCCCAAACATTTATTTTAATACATGAACTGTGAGAAAGTGGGGCTGGCGAGATGGCTCAGCCGTTAAGAGCACCGACCCCTCTTCCAGAGTTCAATTCCCAGCAACCACATGGTGGCTCCCAACTATCCGTAATGAGATCTGATGCCTTCTTCTGGTGTGTCTGAAGACAGCAACAGTACTTGTATACAGAAAATAAATAAGTAAATTTTTTTAAAAAAAAAGTGTGAGAAAGTGAAGTAAATACAAACATAAAACATCAAAGAGGCAGCCTCTGGGCTTAGTGGGTGAAAATGCCAGTCCTAACACTTTGAGTTGATTCCCAGGATCCACATGGTGGAAGGAGAGAACCAGCTTATGTAAGTTGCCCTCTGACAACCATACATGCTCTGTAACATTGATTAATTGGCTCAAAAACTTCAAAATTCAGTCTTTAGTAGTTAGAGAGATGGCTCAGTGTTTAAGAACACTGGTTGGTCTTCCAGAAGACCAGGATTTGGTTCCCAGCACCTATATGGTGGATCACAGCCATCTATAACTCCAGTTCCAGGGGATTTATTGGCTTCTTCTGTCTCCTAGGGTACCAGGCACGTACATGGTGCACAGACAGATAGACATCCAGACAAAACATGCATAGACAAAATTTTTAAATGTTTTAAATCAGCTTTTAAAAACACCCGTTTCATGTTAACCTAGTCAGGAAAATTCTTCACAGGTGTGCCACCAGAGACCCATCTCTCAGGTGAGCCTAGATCTCTGAAAATTGTTTTGACCATTGCTATGGTCTTTACAGAAATACAGAAATGTGTATGTGTGCCGGGGTGTGTGTGAGTGCAGATGCCCTTGGAGGCCAGAAGAGGGCATCAGATCCGTTGGAACTGGAGTTACAGGTAGTTGTGAGTCGCCTGCTGTGGGTGCTGAGATCGGAACTCAGGAGCAGCAAGTGCTCTTAACCACTGTCCAGCCCCACAGCTGTCATATTTTCTACTATGATTATAAGGCCACAAGGTTCTCTGTGACAAATCATTGTTCATTCCTTTATACTGTACAGTGGCTTTGTTTTGTTTTACTGAATTAAGAACACAGTTTAAAAATGCTACCTCCTTGATACTATATTAAAATGACTAGCCAGGAATTGTGGTGCATAGCTTTAATTCCAGAACTCAGGAGGCAGAGGCAGGTCTCTCTCTCTCTCTCTCTCTCTCTCTCTCTCTCTCTCTCTCTCTCTCTCTCTCTCTCTGTTCTGAGACAGGGTTTCTCTGTTTCTCTGTTTCTCCCTGACTGTCCTGGAACTCACTCTGTAGACCAGGCTGGCCTCGAACTCAGAAATCTGCCTGCCTCTGCCTCCCAAGTGCTGGAATTAAAGGTGTGTGCCACCACCGCCCAGGCAGGTGAATCTCTAAGTTCAAGGACAGCCTGGTCTACAGAAGGTGTTTAAGGACAAGTTTCACAGTGAAACTAACAAGAAAGAAAGAAAGAAAAGAGCCGGGCGGTGGTGGCGCACGCCTGTAATCCCAGCACTCTGGGAGGCAGAGGCAGGCAGATTTCTGAGTTCGAGGCCAGTCTGGTCTACAGAGTGAGTTCCAGGACAGCCAGGGCTATACAGAGAAACCCTGTCTCGAAAAACCCAAATCCAAAAATAAAAAAAAGAAAGAAAGAAAGAAAGAAAGAAAGAAAGAAAGAAAGAAAGAAAGAAAAGGAAGGAAGGAAGGAAAAAAGAAAGCCTCAAGAGGCAGGCAGATCTGTGAGTTAAAGGTTAGCCTGGTCTACTAATCAAGTGCCAGGACAGTCAGAGCTACCCAAGAAACACTATCTCTATCTCACCCCCTTCCCCCAAAAGACTTACACTATTTATATCTTATATCCAACTCAAACCACCAAATGCTCATAGCAGGCATCAGTCTGATGTGTTTATTAATTGACCCGATGGTATAATTATAGGTCGTGATTTTAGTGTTTATTCTTGGTCTCCCTAAGTCAAGGCAAACACAGGGAGCGAAGTCATCCAAAGACTATGCAGGCTCTTCTGAGTTGTCATGGCTCCAGTGGGAATCCTTTTTGTGTGAACAAAGAGCCATCAAAGGGCCAGATACTCTCACACAGAACCCAATCCTGTAGCCACAGGTGGAAGGAAACCCTCCCGGGGTATGCTACAAAAAGTCCCTTTGCTTCACTGTGCTTGTTTCTTGAGCAGAGAGTAGCTGTGCCAACAGTGTTTAAAGCCAACACTAAGGTCTAGACAGCTTTGTAGCAGTTGCTAGAGAGTGGACAATGGGGCCATTCTTTCTGTGGTAATTTGATTTGTCTTGTACTTTTAAAAAACATTTATTTGTAGATTGAGTATGATAGTCCATGTCTTTAATCCTAGTACCCAGAAGGCAGAGGCAGGTGGATCTCTCTGAGTTTGAGGCCAGGCAGGTCTCCATATCATGCTCCAGGACAGCCAGAGCTACATAATAGACCCTGTCTCAAAAAAATCAAACAATGTATTCATGAGTGTACAGGTATGTGCACCCATGACCACGTGTGTAGCAGCCAGAGGTCCATGATGTGTATCTTCTTTAGTTACTCTCCACTTTATTTATTTATTATCATCATCATTAATTGACAGGGTCTCTTTGTAACCCTGGATGGAACGCTATGTAGACCAGGCTATCCTTGAACTCTTAGTGATCCTCCTGCCTCAACCTTCCAGCACCTGGGAGGAGAGAAGACCTTGGCAACAAGGGCCACTGGCAAGGACAGATCAATTGCAGTGTTCCCAAGAGTGGAGAAGTGCTCAAGTTCCCAGTGGGCAGAGTCAGACATCATTTCACTGCACAGAAATGGAGGACAGTTCCCAGTGCCACGCCTTGAAAGTGAGGTAACGTTAGCGAAGGAAAGGCTACTCCTGACGATCCTAAAAGGCTTGAAAACAAGTCTTCAAAAGACTAGAGCAGCCGGGCGGTGGTGACGCACGCCTGTAATCCCAGCACTTGGGAGGCAGAGGCAGGCGGATTTCTGAGTTCGAGGCCAGCCTGGTCTACAAAGTGAGTTCCAGGACAGCCAGGACTACACAGAGAAACCCTGTCTCGAAAAACCAAAAAAAAAAAAAAAAAAGACTAGAGCAGTTTCCGAGGGAAGGGTGTGCTTGCCATTCTAGCCTGGCGCTCCTTAAAGGCACCTGCCAGAACCACAAAGTTCACAACGTTTGGTATCCAATAAAAATTCCTTGACATAGGAGGAGGAAGCAGAGGATGCCTTAGTCTGAAGAACAGACACTATAAATAGGCTCAGCAAGGGCAAAGATTCCAAACTTCCATTTCAAATGAGTTTCCAACTAGCATTCCTTAGTGAAGACGGGAACTAAAATCCCTCTTCCTGTCTCCTTGCTGTTGCCCGGCGTTCCCACCTAGCCGTGAGCTGTGGCTAGTGACACCACCACCACCCCACCCCACCCCCACCCCCGCAGTGGAGCAGCCCTGCAGAGTGACCTGAGCTTGCCACACCAGGCCCCTCTGCCAATTCCAGTGTCACCTCCTCCGGAAAGTCCTCCCTGGCCTCCTGTGATAGGTTCTTGCTGCCCTGTTTTGTTTTGTTTTGTTTTCTTCCTTGCCATTTATTGCATGTTGAATTCGTGTGAGTCTAGAATCATCTCCCTCAGAGAATATAAACTGAGGCCTGGCGTGCTCTCAAATCTCCGTAAGGAAGTAGCACCCGGTTCAGTCTTAGGTGAAGGAAGTCTACAGCATGGCAGCAGGAAGCTGGTAGCTGCGGGAACAGATCGCCCAGCAGCTGCTCCCCGCAGTCTCTCTTCAGCTCAGGAACTGTGGCGCAGAAGGCGTCGCCTTCGACCCAAGTCGTTCCCGGGACACAAAATGCAAAGTGCAGCTGTCAGTCTTTAAAGCCCTTGGTCAAGACTACCCTGCCCAGGTCGATTTTGGTCCAGTCCCCACTGGGGGTGCGCAGTCATTCCCAGATGCCTCCACTAGGGGGCACTCCGGGACCCCAGTTCCCGCAGGACAGCAGGTTTGCTGTGTCAGTGCAGGCCTGTCCTTTTTTTTTTTTTTTTTTTTTTTTTTTTTTTTTTGGTTTTTGGTTTTTGGTTTTTTGGATTTGGTTTTTTCGAGACAGGGTTTCTCTGTGTAGCCCTGACTATCCTGGAACTCACTCTGTAGACCAGGCTGGCCTCGAACTCAGAAATCCGCCTGCCTCTGCCTCCCAGAGTGCTGGGATTACAGGCGTGCGCCACCACCGCCCAGGCACAGGCCTGTCTTCTAGAGAGAATGAAACACAAAATCAGGAAAGCCTGCCACCCTCCCGGCGAGCATAGTGAAATCTGCGATGCGATGGATCTTACCATATGTCCAGGAAAGAGGCAGTAATCCTCTAATCCTCTGCTCTTCAAGCCGGGACTCCTGGGAAAATGGGGGCCAGGGAGCAACAAGGACCCAGTACTTAAAAGCAAGGAGCTTCAGCTTGTGCTCTCTCTCTCTCTCTCTCTCTCTCTCTGTGTGTGTGTGTGTGTGTGTGTGTGTGTGTGTGTGTGTCTCCCTCTCTCTGTCTCTCTGTCTTTCTCTGTCTCTGTCTCTCTGTCTCATGCCACCATTCTGAAAGGTATTTTTGACTTTGCCAATTAAAAAAAATAACATTAGTTCAATCCTCCTTTGAGGTGCTAGGAGGCAAACCCAGAGGTTCAGTCATGCCAGGCAAATGCTTTTTTACAAATGACACCCCAGCACTCCGAGTTTTGTTTTGCTTTGTTTATTTATTTACATGAAAGTAAACAGTAGAGTAATTTTGCAGTTACTTGGGGGAAAAGAGAAAGCTTTTGCTGATCAGAGAACAAGGACAGTGGTTGGCGGGAACTGCAGGGGACTAGAAACAAGCAGAGAGTGCGGCGGTGCGCTCAAACACCTCCTGATCCAGACACTAGCAAATGGATAAGACGGTTGACCGACGTTACCACATGGGCATGACTGAACTCTTCCACTGAAAACTAGAGATGATAATGGTGGTGGATGATGACGGTTTTTTTTAAAGTTTCCCTGTGGAGCCCTCACTGTCCTGAAACTAGATCTGTAGACTGGTTTGGCCTTGAACTCACAGAGATCAGCCTGCCTCTGCCTCCCAAATGCTAAGATTAAGATTAAAGGCGTGTCACCTGGTGCTGGTGGCACACGCCAATAATCCCAGCACTTGGGAGGCAGATGCAGGCGGATTCTGAGTTCGAGGCCAGTCTGGACTACAGAGGGAGTCCAGGACAGCCGGGACTACACAGAGAAACCCTGTCTTGAAAAACTTTAAAAAAAAAAAAAAAAAAGAGGTGGCGCATGCCTGTAATCCCAGCACTCGGGAGGCAGAGGCAGGCGGATTTCTGAGTTCGAGGCCAGCCTGGTCTACAGAGTGAGTTCCAGGACAGCCAGAGCTACACAGAGAAACCCTGTCTCAAAAAAAAAAACCAAAAAAAAAAGAAAAAGAAAAAAAAAAAAAGATGTACTACCACCACCCGGCTAGAGATTTTTTTTTTTTTTTTTTTTTTTTTGGCTTTTTTCAAGACAGGGTTTCTCTGTGTAGCCCTGGCTGTCCTGGAACTCATTCTGTTCCAGGCTGGCCTCGAACTCAGAAATCCACCTGCCTCTGCCTCCCAAGTGCTGGGATCAAAGGCATGTGCCACCACTGCCTGGCATATGATTTATTTATTTATTTATTTATTTATTTATTTATTTTTGTGGGTTTTTTTTTTTTTTTTTTTTGGCTTTTTTCGAGACAGGGTTTCCCTGTGTAGTCCTGGCTGTCCTGGAACTCACTCTGTAGACCAGGCTGGCCTCGAACTCAGAAATCTGCCTGTCTCTGCCTCCCAAGTGCTGGGATTATAGGCGTGTGCCACCACGCCCGGCTATGATTTATTTTTTAAAGACTTATTTTTACTTGTGTGTCCCTGTGCATATATGTTCTATGTGTCCAAGTCCCTGAAAAAGCCAGAGCGAGCGCTGGACTCCCCAGAGCTGAGGTTATGGGTTGTTGTGGAAGCCAGCATGGGTGCCCGAAGAACACACTTAACCCACCCGCCATCTTCCCAGCCCCTACCCCCAGTTTATTTTTAAATTTCAAGTGTCCATTTGGGGAACACATTCTGGTTTGGTTTTTATTTGACATTGAACCCAAGGCTAAAAATTTGCTCTACTACTAGGCTAAAACCATCAGCCTCTGTAAGCATATGTGGTGAACGGAGCTGAGAATAAGTAAAATACACATTTTGCGACTGGGTGACCCCAAACCCTTGCCTTGGTTCCCGAGTGCTGGGGCTATAGGCCCAACCAGCATACATTTTCACTTCAACCATTTTGACTTTTCTCCTTCCTTGGATTACTTTTCAGGGCCCAAGTGTGCCAGGCCCTGAGACTGATGGTGATCGATCAGGGATCCGAGGCGAACTGATTACGGTCCTCTAAGAGTTTTCCCCAGGAGGAGGGGCAGGTCTCACACTGGGGGGGTGGGGGAGAGGGGGAGAGCAAGACTTGGGGCTTCCTTCCCCTCCCACGTCCCACTACTGACCACCCCTCACTGCTAGGCCTTGCATCTCCTGCCAGTTGTCACTCCCAAGATGGAAGCACTCACACCTGTGGGCGCGGCCCCGAGGCTAGCGCTCATTTCCAACAGGGGCTGGACATAGCCTACAGCAGTGTTCACCTTTAGGTGTCTTCCTGCAGTTCTTTAGCAGTGACACAGCTCAGGTGGGCCCCGTGGCACTCCCAGATGCCTCTGCTGGTGGGTCATGGGTCTGCCTCTCTAAGGGAGGACGGCATACAGAACAGAGGGCACGTGCCTATGATACAGTGTGGTCACTGTGATGGCACACACCACCCACTCAGCTGTCGGCTGATGAGAGACAAGGGCCTCTCTTAACCCTCCCAAGGAGAGAACTCCAGAGATGGATGGAGTGGGGCTGAGGCAGAGAGAGCCGTCCATTCCACGCCGGGAGAGGCTGGAGTGCTAAGGGGTTAGTTCTGAGTCTCAAATACAGGATATCAGAAAATAACAAGGGCCACCACTTGCCCTGCTTTGTTTTTTTTTTTTTTTTTTAAATATTTATTTATTTATTTTATGTATGTGAGTACACTGTAGCTGTACAGATGGTTGTGAGCCACCATGTGGTTGCTGGGATCTGAACTCAGTACCCCCGGAAAAGCAGTCAGTGTTCTTATCCACTGAGCCATCTCTCCAGCCCCCACCTGCTTTGTTTTTGAAACAGGATCTCATGTTACCCAGGCTAGCCCCAAACTCACTATGTGGCCAAAGATGACCTTGAACTTCCGATCCTTCGACTTCCCTAGTGTTAGAAGGGCAGGCCCTTCACCACTGCACCGCCATGCTTGACTGCAGTTCGAGGGCCTCTTGTGTGCTAGGCAGTCTACCGACTGAGCCACGCCCTCACCATACTGATGTAACTGTATATAAATACTGAGCATGGTGGCACACACCTTTAATCCCAGCACTTGGGAAGCAGCCGCAGGATCTCTGAATTGCAGGCCAGCCTGGTCTACAGAGTGAGTGAGTGCCAGGACAGCCAGGGCTACATGGCTTCTTTTTCTCCCTCCTTTCCTTCCGGGACTGGAAGTTTATAGAGTTATAGGCTGGATGTAGCACTGTGCAGTGGCTTTTGTATCTACATATAATTGTTGTTTTTTTTTTAATACTCCTGTGTGGTTTTTACTTCTAAATTATTTTTTTTTTCATATAGACTCACTATAAAAAAGACTCTGTAGATGCCACCAGAGGCCACCAAGCGCGCGGGGGGGGGGGGGGGGGGGCAGGTCCCTGAGGAGTCACTGGCTGCTTGCAGGCTCCTGCTGTTAACCCCATCAGCCCCAGCCGGCAGGAGGCTCCAGGTGCCTAGCAGGCAGGGGAGAATGAGGGGGCCTGGGTGGGAGCACCCAGAAGCCCGCTCCCACCTGCTGGGTATCCAGGGGCCTCAGCAGAGAACAGGGCAGAGGCTGGGAAGAGGCCGTGCTGCTCTCACAGAGGATGCAGATTTGGCTCCCAGCATCCACATGGCAGCTCACACCCATCTGGAGCTCCACTTCCGAGGGTCTGACACCCTCTTCTGGCCTCCTCGGCCACTAGACAGATACATGGTACACAGACATATGTGCAGGTAAAACACTTAAACATATCAATTTAAAAATAAATCAATCTAAAGGAAGATGGTGTGGGGGGGGGGGAAGAAATGGCAGAGAGAAATTTCCAAGGGGCTGTCCTGAGAAGATAGCCCTTTGGCTCTTTTCTGAGCCCGAGGAAGACCGCAGCTCAGCGCCCTACTCCCCGCGGATCTTGAGAGGGGCTGTGCGCCTCACACCTTAGCCCGGCCACCCAGAGAATGAAGAGTCACGGTTCAAGCCCGGCTCCAGGTGCGGCCCTGCAAGCAGGCAGAGATCTTGGTGTAGGGTGGACTACCCACCCGTGGGCACGGTTTCCTCAGCATCCCCACCTCCAGTAGAGCATTTCCTCCCAACCTCAGGGCTAAAGTTGACATCCCCTCGGGCACACACTGTCCTGGCCACCGAAGCACTGCCAACAGGAAGCCACTGCTGGCCTGCATGGGCTGGGATCCTTCTGTCAGGTCGCCCCCACAGCAGCCAGCACGGACTAGTGGTCTGAGACCTCCTGGGTGTCGTATTCTCCCAGGCTAGTAGCGCTTCACCCAATCCGGCATCCCTTCCAGAAGAGAGCCAGTGGGTCTATCCGATGCCAGCCTGCTGGTAACCTTTCCCAATCAAAAGTGGGCACAGTGACACCAGCTGGTAGCGCCAACCTAGAGTCTATATAATCTCAGCTTTGTTCTGTTGAAGCTTCTGAGAAACACAGTCAGCTGGGCTCGGGGCACCCATGCCCCTGGCTTCTCCCTCTTTGAGCTTTTTATTGACATGAAAACAAGCATGAGCCTCAGAAGTTGCTAAGAATAAATTCAAAGGGAGGCTGCAGGCTAAAAGCAATGCACACAGGACATGTCTGCCAATAAGGAACTTTTAACTTTAAGAAACCATCTAGCCAGAAGCGGGCCCAAAGACGAGAACAGACATGGCAGCAGAGAAGAGATGTGAAGGGTTAACAGGAAAATCAGGCATTAACCAGCGTCCCTGGTCCCTGGGGAAATGCTATTTAAAAGCACATGAGGCCAGGGCGTGGCTCAGTTGGTAAAGTACTCGCCCAGGACAAGCAAAGCCCTGACTCTGATTCCCCGCACCACATCAACTGGCCGAGGGCGACACACCTATAATCCTAGCACTTGAGAGGTAGAGGCAAGAGGACCAGAAATCCAAGGTCATCTTCAGCTATACGGTGAATTTAAGGCCTGCCTGTGTTACCAGACACCTTACTTATCAGAGATATAGATAGATAGATAGATAGATAGATAGATAGATAGATAGATAGTGTGTGTGTGTGTGTGTGTGTGTGTGTGTGTGTGTGTGTGTCTGTGTGTGTGTGTGTCTGTAGAAGATAGAGCTATGAGGAGAAATCCCCAAGTCTGGAGTCAGAGAAGAAGAATGGAGAGTTTGAGGACAGCTTGGGTTACATAGCAAGATGCTACCAGAAAAATCAGTGCCGTCCTCAGCAGCTCATATACTGAAATTGAGATGACACAGAGATTAGCATGGTCCTTGTGTAAGGATGACAGGAAAATTTATGAAGCAGTCCATATTTTTAAAAGGAAAAAACAGAAAAAGAAGCTAGGGTTAGGGCAAGTGCACATGCCTTGTATTGAAGCCCTAGGTCTACTCCCCAGGTCTTACTGGACAAGCACAGCGAGACCATGAACCCCTAGGCCAGGAGCCGCTTCTGAATAGCTACAAACCTCTGGAAGGGGAAGTGGGACTGTTTTCAAACTTGCGGCATAATACTGAAAAGGTTTGCTATTCGACTCCAGCAACTATCAGAACTTAGACTCTTACACAGAGTCACAAACACCAATCCCCACAGCAGCTTACTAGTGACAGGCTGGACTAAACCCAGCTCCCGTGTTCACCACAGACACAGTAACTGAGCTGTGAGAGGCCAGTGGGAAGCTGCAACTCAGGGCTGCGAAGGAACCAAGTTGTGCCCACGACTGCTGGGGCTCTCCGTAGACGGAAGGGTGGGAGGCTCTTGTGAAGCTGTCAGCTCAAGGGTCCCTGTGGCCTCTGAGGTCTGTCCCTGTCCCCTCCTTTGTAGAAGCCCTGCCCTTGTGGCCCAGCAGAGGGAGAGGGAGGGAGGGAGGGAGGGAGAGAGAGAGAGAGAGAGAGAGAGAGAGAGAGAGAGAGAGAGAGAGAGAGAGAGAGAAACAGAGGCCAAACACACTGGATTCCCAGAAGCAGTTATAGGCAGTTGTGTGCCCCCTCACATGGGTGACAAGAAGCAAACTCGTGACCTCTGCCAGAGCAGCAAGCACCCGTAACTGCTAAACCAACTCTTCCTTCCTGTGTTGTCTTAATTATTCAAAATAAACAATTAACTGTGTGATTCAGAAAGCTGAGTGCTTTCCTGCAAACTACAGGAAGCACTTAGGTCAATCCCAGTGGCCCAGTCTTCACTCCAGCTCTTCACCCACAGGCAGAGCTAGAAGTGTGTGCTGCGGGATTGTTACCCGCGCATTAGATTCCAACACCGTGTACAGCTTCTAGCAGATGCACATCCAGGCCAAGGCTGGGGTCACACACGTATTCATCGCAGGACATCTTCCACTCTCAACCTTGTTTGTTGGTTTGTGTGTGTTTGAGATAATCTCACTTAGACATAGCCGTGGGCCACTACAGGTTTAGGCATTGTATTTAAATAGATTGAGGCTTCTACTGCAGCTCGCCTGTGCCTGTCTGTCCGTCCATGCCCAGGCCTGTTTGTCTAGATTTGGCCCTGGGTGGTGCGTGCTGTCAGGCATACAGCAGATTTTTTTTCCTGAGAAGACCTTGTGGGGTTGCAGTCCTTGGTAGTTGGTATGTCCCTAGCTTTGGAGCAATGCTTTGAGGAAGGATAGTTTCTTTTGGTAGCATACTCTTTTTTTTTTTTTTTGGTTTTTTGTGACAGGGCTTCTCTGTGTAGCCCTGGCTGTCCTGGAACTCACTCTGTTAGACCAGGCTGGCCTCGAACTCAGAAATCCGCCTGCCTCTGCCTCCCAAGTGCTGTGCACCACCACCGCCCGGCTTAATACACTTTAATCGAGGCACAGCAACATTGTTCCAGACATTTGTGGTGGCTTCACAAACACACCACACCATACCACACACACACACACCTACAAACACATGCACACAAATACATACAAACACAAAACCACACATACACACACATGCACAAACACACACACAGATACGCACATGCACACACATGTACACAGGCACACGTGCATGCAGAACTTCGTGGTGAACCATCATCTAGCCAGCCAACAGAAGGAAGGTGCTCTGTGGACAGACAGGTGCCTGAATCAACAAAACACAGGCTGCTTCCACAGTGGCATTATCACCAGCCCTGGAAAGAAAGGAGTTCTGACACAGGCGACAACAGAGAGAACCATGATGACCTCAGCTCAGAGAAACCAGCCAGACACTCTGACGGGCACTGTTCCAGTCTACCTGTGTGAGGAACCTCGATGAGCCAAATTCCTAGAGACCACAAGGAAAATCAGTTGCCGGAGACTGGGGAGGAGGGCAAGGAGTTGCGGGTTTCAAAGATGCTTTTGTGGTTGATGAAAGAGTCTCCTGGAGCCGAGGCTGGCTTTAAACATGCTATTGTATATCCTAGAATAATCGTAGACTCCTGATCCCCCTCTCTCAGCCTCCCAAGTGCTGGGCTTATAGGCATGAGCCACAGTGACTGGTGTGTCAGGTGGTTTAGATGGCAACTTTATCATAATCAAAAAAAAAAAAAAAAAAAAAAAAAGGAAGCTCATACCTGTCATCTCAGCCCTCAGCTAGCTGAGGCAGGAGGATCAAAAGTTTAAGACCATCCTGGGCTACATAATAAGACTGTATTTAAAAAGGAAAGAAGGAGGAAGGGAGGGAGGGAGAGGAGGAGAGGAAGAAGAAGAAGAAGAAGGAGGAGGAGGAGGAGGAGGAGGAGGAGGAGGAGGAGGAGGAGGAGGAGGAGAAGAAGAAGAAGAAGAAGAAGAAGAAGAAGAAGAAGAAGAAGAAGAAGAAGAAGAAGAAGAAGAAGAAGAAAACACTGCACTCGTGAACACCCCTATCTTATGCCTGCTTCCAGGCACATCCCCCAACACACACCATCCCCAACATGTCTCTTCTAACACGTGTCTCTTGGTGTGAATTCTATACACCCATTCAGGATGCCTTTCTGAGCTGTTTTCTATTGGTCTTCCTTATCTTGATGTAAAGTTTGTAATAACTATTCATGTGTTCGTTTCCAATGAACTACTCCAATGCTCTATAGAATTACACTGTGAGTTTTACCATTAACAGGCACATGGATCCCAGTTTGGTCTTTTATGAGTAAAGCTATGGTGACTGTGCATGTGCGTGTTTAAAAGGGGCGAGCAGTGTCCCTAACTACAAAACCCTAGCACTAAATATTTTAAACCATTTCTTCTCCCCTCCATGTGAATGTATGGGAATTCTTCATAATATGTGTGCCTAACTGCAGCAGGACTGCCCTCCCCAACACCGGCTGGTCCTCTGAGGGTGGGGCAATATGAATTCCTCCTGCCTTGATGAGCTGGGCCATCTTCTCTCATCTCTTTCAGGCTGGGGTTTACATCCTCAGCTCTCCTGATCCTCACCTTGGAGCAGAATCCCACTCACTACCTGGGACTTTCTCAGGGACTTCAGCTTGCAAAGAGTAGGTCAGCTCACCCCTCAGCCTCCACCTTCTCCTGAGCCAGTTCCCATAGGGATCTCCTCTTAGGCATCGATGTGCATCCCGATGTTCTGCTCCTCTAGATCAGGCCACCACAACACCACATGAGGCTGCTGTGGAAAACAGCTTGACAGTGCCTAAGAAGGTTGAGCATAGGAACATGGTATCACCCAGCAATTCATGGATCCGCGAGAAACAAACCCAAAAGTCCACATGGAGGTTGGAACATGGATTTCCTCAGAAGCTCAGAAGCGCGACTCTTCGTATTGAGAAGGTGGAGGTAAACAGAATGCCTACCAAGTAGTGAGTGGTGGCACATCCGTCCAGCGGGGTAGTACTCTGCCACAAAAAAAGAAACAGAGGGGGTACTGATGCACATCACTGCCTACATGAACTGTATCCATCCTAGACGCAGTGTGTGGCCTGGGAGAATGGAGCCAAAAGAGGAGGTAGACTAAAGCCTCATGCAATAGCCACCTTTATTCAGAACATCAGACAATTTATACTCTGGGGGTTAAGAAGCACATGAGTAAAGTTTACAATCAGAAGGACAAGCCGCACATGGCAAAAATTGTGTTTTTCCGTAGAGGCATATAAACACTTGTTTGAATAACAGTAGCAAGCAATAGCAAGTAATCTGAAGTAAACACACTTCTTTGTTTGTTTGTTTGTTTGTTTGGTTTGTTTTGTTTTTCGAGACAGGGTTTCTCTGTGTAGCCATGGCTGTCCTGGAACTCACTCTGTAGACCAGGCTGGCCTCAAACTCAGAAATCCACCTGCCTCTGCCTCCCAAGTGCTGGGATTAAAGGCATGCGCCACCACTGCCCGGTATGAGACACTGTTTTTAAAAAAAAGAAAAAGAGAAGGGGAGAGAGAAAAAGAGAGGGGGAGGAAAGGAAGGAAGGAAGGAAGGAAGGAAAGGGAGGAGAGGAGAGGAGAAGAGAGGAGAGGAGAGGAGAGGAGAGGAGAGGAGAGGAGAGGAGAGGAGAGGAGAGGAGAGGAGAGGAGAGGAAAGGAAAGGAAGGAGGGGAAAAAGGAAGAAAGGTGAGGAGGGAGGGGCTGGGGTCAGTGCGTTGGTAAGGTACTTGCCTAGCATTCCTGAAACCCTAGCCTGACTCACAAAGAGAAGGAAGGCAGCTACTGAGTGCATGTGGTGTGTTAGTCATCGTTCCACCAATGGAACAGTCTTCTGAGGTAGCAGCTATGCTACCCCATTGTTGGCCCCATTGTTTTAGGGTCTGAGGCAATTCAAAGCAGGAACGCTCACAGTAGCCAGGAAGCTAAGGGAGCAAGCATCCTAACCACACCCCCTTAAGGGCCCGCGGCCTCTGACATAAGTTCTACTAGGTGTCACCTCCATCCATCCCATCACACTGGCCCTGGTGACTTGGTCTTTAATGTACTTTGAAGCCACTGATTTAAGAGGGTTTATAGATTTTGCTTGTTTGTTTTCGAAAGGTTCCTGTTCAGGCTTGAACTCACCGCACTGCCTAGGATGATCTTGACAAACTCCTGACCCCCCCTGCTCATACATTACTGGAGAATACATAAACCCAGGGCTGTGCATTTGCGAGGCAAGCACTCTGCCTACTGATCTCCACCACCCAGACCTTCTACTGTTCATAGTAAGGCAAGAGAGTCATGAGGCGTGGAGACTCAGACCCCAACCCTAGTGCTTGGGGTGCCTAGGTGGGAAGGTCTTGAGTCTGAGGCCAGATTTAAAAAACAAACAAACAAACAAACAGAACAAAACAAAGCCTGTCCGTTTACCCTCATTAGTCCAGAGACTAGCTTTCCTAACCATGTGGTGGTAACAAGACTATTCGGGGAGGGTGTCAGCACTCCTCCGAACCTCTTTTCTTTCTTTCTCTTTTTCTTTCTTTCTTTCTTTCTTTCTTTCTTTCTTTCTTTCTTTCTCTCTTTCTCTCTCTCTCTCTCTCTCTCTCTCTCTCTCTCTCTCTCTTTCTAAAACTTTTATGTGGTATATGTTAAGTACACTCTAGCTATCTTCAGACACCCCAGAAGAGGGCGTCAGATCTTGTTACAGATGGTTGTGAGCCACCATGTGGTTGCTGGGATTTGAACTCAGGACCTTTGGAAGAGCAGTCAGTGCTCTTAACTGCTGAGTCATCTCATCAGCCCGATCTGAACCTCTTTCAACACAGTACTAGTCCACCAAAAAAAATGTAAGAATTACTGGATTACCGGGTGGTGGTGGTGGTGGTGGTGGTGGTGGTGGTATATGCCCTTAATCCCATACTCGAGAGGCAAAGACAGGAGGATCTCTCTGAGTTCAAGGCCACCCTGGTCTACATAGTGAATTCTAGGACAGCCCATGAGACCCTCTACCTAGTGAGACCCTCCCTCAGAAAAATCAATCAATAGCCGGGCGGTGGTGGCACACGCCTGTAATCCCAACACTTGGGAGGCAGAGGCAGACAGATTTCTGAGTTCGAGGCCAGCCTGGTCTACAGAGTGAGTTCCAGGACAGCCAGGGCTATACAGAGAAACCCTGTCTCAAAACAAAACAAAACAAAACAAAAACAAAAAACAAAAAACAAAACAAAACAAAAAACCCAATCAATAAATAAAATGTAAAAAAAAAGAACAATAAATAAATACATTATTCGGTCAATAAAAGAAAAAAAGAATTATTGGGGGATGGGGTTGGCAAAATGGCTCATCAATTAAGAGTTCACTTCCTTTTTTTGTTTTTTGTTTTGTTTTGTTTTGTTTTGTTTTGTTTTGTTTTTGTGACAGGGCTTCTCTGTGTAGCCCTGGCTGTCCTGGAACTCACTCTGTAGATCAGGCTGGCCTCAAACTCAGAAATCCGCCTGCCTCTGCCTCCCAAGTGCTGGGATTAAAGGCGTGTGCCACCACCGCCCGGCAAGAGTTCACTTCTAAGATCCCAAATTTATTTCCCAGTGCCCACACGGGTAGCTCACAACCACCTGCACCTCCACCTCCAGAGAATGCCACGCCCTCTTCTGGGCTCCACAGGGACTCTACATGTGAATACCCCCACATGGACATACATAATACATGCAGATAAATAAAAATAAATTAAAAAAAAGAAATTTTGAGACTCAAATTGGCTTTGGAAAACTTCTGGTAGTGTTTCTACCTGTCCCATTAATCTGCCTTTTGGTTCTCCGGTGGGACCATTTCCCACCTGGAGGGCCTGTTCCTCCCGTAGAGCTGCATGTTAGAACATCAGATATATATGTTCTCTTGGAATGGGCAGCTGTAATAAATGGATTCAGTGCAAGAAATTCTGAAAGAGAGCTGGAGAGATGGCTCAGAGGTTAAGAGCACTGGCTGCTCTTCTGAAGGTCCTGAGTTCAAATCCCAGCAACCCCATGGTGGCTCACAGCCATCTGGAGTGAGATCTGACGCCCTCTTCTGGGGTGTCTGAAAACAGCTACAGCGTACTTACATATAATAAATAAATAACAAAGAAAGAAAGAAAGAAAGAAAGAAAGAAAGAAAGAAAGAACAAACTAAACTGTTTCCAGACCCTGCCTCAAAACAAAACAAAACAGACAGGATTGGGATACACCTCGGTAGTAGAGCATCTGGCTAACAGAGGCTCTAAACTCAAGTCTCTGCACCTCAAGCCCAACAAAACACACGAGAACAAAAAACATAAAAATATAAGGAACCCGGGGAGGCGGCAGGTTTGATCTGTATAAAAGTCCTGAAGCCTGTGTGATAGCCTTTAATCCCAGCACTTGGGAGGTAGAGGCTGGAAGATCTCTGAATTTAAGGCCAGCCTGGTCTACAGAGGGAATTCAGAAACTATACAGAGAAACTCTGACTTGAAAAAACAAATGAAAAAAAAAAAAACAAAAACAAAAACAAAACCACCACAACAAAAAAACCTCGGAGCTGGAGAGATGGCTCAGCGGTTAAGAGCACCGGCTGCTTTTCTGAAGGTCCTGAGTTCAATTCCCAGCAACCACCAAACCACCACATGGTGGCTCACAGCCATCTGGAATGAGTTCTGATGTACATACTGATAGAGTATATATATATATATATATATATATATATATATATATATATATATATATATATATATAGTGCCGAGGGCTCCTTCAGTGGGGCGTGGGAGCAAAAGCTGAGCTTCCCTGCAGCTTTGGAGCAAGCATAGAAGCTGTAAAGACGAAGGGTTTCCAAACCCAACAGGCAAGGTGAGATTCCCTTCTCCAAATCACCTTCCCGGTGCGGGCTTTAAAAAGCCCAAGGGCTGGCCGCTCTTCAGCTGGCCGGAATGTGAGGGCCCTGGGACTCCTCACCTCCAGCGTGGTTAGAGCACAGAGAGCCCTTGGCTGGAGCTAATCCCCTACTCAAGGCCCAGCCTGTCTCAGCGCTTGAGCGCAGCAGGGGTCCTTATAGCCGAGGTCTGGGAGCGTCAATTCCCCTGGGTTCCTTCCATTGCACCCCACCCTCAAATGCCCGGGCATTATCTCGGCTGGGCAAATGAGGAAACAGTTCAAAGAGTGTCGGTACTTATTCAAGGGCGCGTAGCCACGAAGTGACAAGAGCTGAATTTATAGCGTGCCTCTCCTTCTCTTGTGGCTATGGCGGAGAATTCCTTGTTTTGTGTGGAAAGGGAAGGGCTAGGACCGGAGGTGGGCGGGGGAGGAGACGGGAGAGCGGAGAGGGATCATGCGAGTTCCTTACCAGTTGCTTTTGTTAACGCTGTAGTTGTTTGCAGTACTGAGATTTGAACCCAGAGCTTGGCACATGCTACACTCATGCTTTACAACTGAACAATAATATCCTCAGCCCTTGTTATTGAGTTTTGAGGCAAAGTCTTACTTATACGGCCCAGGCTGGAACCCACTATGTAATCTAAGCTAGCCTTGGATTTATAGAACTCCTCTTCCTTCATTCTTCAAAATTCTGGAATTAAAGGCCTAAATGACCATGCCCTGCTAAGGCTTTCTTATTTTTAGAACTCAAAGAGGAATTGGCTTATGCTTTCTATAAAACTGGCAGAGAATTTTGGGGGTTAATGAAGTGTGGTATCCTCAAACTTGTGTTAGAAACGCTCAGGCATGTGCCTAGAACCACAGAAACCTTTCAACTTTAGACTAGTCCACTCTGAGGGAGAGGCAGCCCCGCCCTCTCTTACGAGCTTCCTGCAGCCAAGGCCCCAGACTTCAATGACACAGAACGCCTGGGTCGGCGACGCTCTTGGCTGCCACAGAACGCAGGGTAGGATGTAGGTGGGTCTGCACACTGCTGGGGTGACAGGGTCAGAGAGGACATGCAGGGCAGCGAGCTTGGCAGCTTTAACACATTCCCAGCGAGGAGCAGCAGAGGGAGCAGTCAGAGTGGGGCAACTACTCTAGATCCGTGGACTAGAATATTCCACGGTGTAGAGCTGAGTTCTCAAGCCTCCCATGACGTCCCGCATAGCTGTGGAGCCCTGGGGATTGGCTAGTGTCAACTGACCTAGTCCCCATTGTAAAATACGCTCTAATCCCTCACCCCCCAACTTGTTGCACAAATCCACAGCCTCGACCTCTGCCATCAAACTACTTTGTTTGTTTGTTTGTTTTGTTTTTTGAGACAGGGTTTCTCTGTATAGCTCTGGCTGTCCTAGAACTTACTCCGCAGACCTCGAACTCAGAAATCCTCCTGCCTCTGCCTCCCGAGAACTACTTCTTTAAAAGCCACCGGGGAGCAAGCCAGTAGCAGCGCTCCTCCATGGCCTCTGACTCAGTTCCTGCCTCAGGTTCCTGCCCCAATTTGGTTCCCACCTTGGTTGGCCTCAATGATGAACACATAAGTCAAATAAAACCTTTTCTCCCCAAATCACTTTCAGCAGTGGTGTCTTTACCACAGGAACGGAAACCTAGACGCCAGCTGTGGTAGTGCATGTCTGTAATCTCCACACTTGGGAGACTGAGGCAAGAGTCTGTGCGACACAGCAAGACCATACCCTAAAAGAGTCCCTCCCCCCTCTCCTTTAAAGACAAGGTTTCTGTGGGTATCCCTCGCTGTGCTAGAACTCACTCTGTAGAACAGAAGAGTCCATCTGCCCCTCCTCTTCCTCCTCCTGCTAAGTGCTGGGCTTAGACGTGTGGTCACCCTCTGGCTCCTGTTTTTCTTTAACATCGTCCCAGAGTTTCTCGGGCTGTTGTTGCCCAGGTTTTGCCCTATGCAATAGGCAGCGTCCTTGGTATGGCCTGTGATACAGAGGCTCTGGCCTGTCCCCCACATTACAGCTGTGGGTGACCAGAGCCTAGAAGTCAGCAAAGCATGTACATCTCTGGGGGTTGGAACCTGCCCTGGGAGGTCTAAGGCAGAGAACCCCAAACTTTTGCTTCCACATTTGGATATGGGGTTTTCAGGGGCTTCTGCTGTAGCTGGACCAGTTTTGGGCTGTAAAGTGAATTATAGGCAGATTAATTCGGTACCTGTATTTTCTAAAAAATTGCTAGTCCCCAATAACCACATAGAGAAAACCAGATTTATTTAAAGCTTCACCTCAATAGCTGGGCAGTTAAACGATTATATTAACCTCTAAGCTATCGGGCCACCTCCCAGCTGTGAGCCCAAATACTTGCACATAATTGTTAAACTGCCTCTTTTGGCCTCAGATGTTTTTCTCATGGTGTTTTCTCATCTCCCCATCCTCATGGGAGACACCTGAAACACTAACTCTCTCTCTCTCTCTCTCTCTCTCTCTCTCTCTCTCTCTCCCTCCCCTCTCCTTCCTCCTTCCCTCCCTCCCTCTCCTCCCCTGGCCGGTGGTGGAAGCTTGGGGAGAACAGCATTTATTGACAAGGCAGAGAACAAATGGTGAGAACTCTTCACCACAAACTTAAGACAGGAGATTCTTGGTATAAGCATTACAATGCCATGTCTGGGCTGAAACAAGATACAAAGGCAAAGAAATCAGGATTTGAAGTTTGTTTCTTGTTGCTTTTGTTCTTGGTTTTCATTTTTTCCCCCCAAGACAGGGTTTCTCTGTATAGCCCTGGCTGTCTCTTGGAACTCTTTCTGTAGATCAGGCTGGCCTTGAACTCAGATATCTGCCTGCCTCTGCCTCCCAAGTCCTGGGATTAAAGGCGTGCACCACCGCTGCCGGCTAGAAATCAGCATTTGAATAACACAAGGGAAAACTTTACACGTGCACAAAAACATTATACTCACACCGGACTTCGGGAGCTGAGCCCGGAGCACCACAGGTGCAAGTCTGGCTAGTCAGTAGTGACAGGATGCAATTGCAGGGAGGGGGTGGGACCACAGCGTGCTGGGGACGACAGCGGAGGGGAGGATTTGGTGCTCACCACCTCCGAAGGACTGGTGGCATGAGCGCGCAGCTGTTAGGCCCCGTCACACTTCCTGCTGCTCATTACTGAGATGTCAGCTCCAAGGTGCCCCAGGATTCTTCTTGTCTTTTATTTATTTTAATTTAAAATTATTATTATTATTATTATTATTATTATTATTATTAAAGATGTGTATAACTGTGTGAATGTAGGTTGGGTGGAGGAGGGGTACCCAAGGAGGCCAGAAAGGTGTCAGATTCCCTGGAACTGGGGTCACAGGCCATTGTGAGCTACTCAGAGGGTGCTGGGAACCCAATAGAGATGGCTCTTTACCCCGAGCCATCTCTCCAGTCCCATCATTTCTCTTAGCAGATACTAATTATCATGAGGTAGGTTTGAGGTTTCTCCCCAGAGCTCTGCCCAAAGTGCAGACTTGGGAGCGAAATAAATGTTGTCTGAAGCCACTGAGTTTGGGGATGGCTTGTCACACAGAAACAACCAGACCAGAAGCCTCTGACTCAAAACAAGATTTCCACAGTGCTTGGTGGCGTAGGCCGATAATCACAGTGCTCGTGAGGTAGAGGCAGGAGGATGAGGACTTCAAGGCTATCTTCGGCTAAACAGAAGGTGGAGACTAGCCCAGGCTACTTGAGACCTTGTCTAGAGAGAGAGAGAGAGAGAGAGAGAGAGAGAGAGGAAAAAGAATTAAGAAACATAATTATCTGATTTTCCCCTGTGAAATGGAGACATTCATCACCCACTCCAGAAGAGTATTAAATAGACGTGGTCATGGGTGATATAACCAAGACACTTACTAGACAAAAACTTCCACTTTCCCATACTCCTTCACGGTCAACATGACATTTCTATTTCCCTTTAATTTTTATCCATCTATGTGTGTGTGTGTATGTGTGCATGTGCACACAGATATGTATATTTGAGTGTGTGTATGGTGCCCGCAAAAGTCAGATGACAATGTTGAATCCCCTGGAACTGGAGTTATAGGTGGGTATGAGCCACTTGATGTGGGTGCTGGGAATTGAACCAGGGACCCCAGGAAGAGCAGCTAGTGCTTTTAGTTACTGAACCATCTTTCCAGATTTGCCTAATAGCTTTAAAAAAAAAAAAACTTTTTATTGATTCTTGACCTAATAGCTTTTAAATCATGCTGTTGTATACTTTGATCCCAGCACTCAGGAAGCAGAGGCAGATAGACAGCCCTCTGTGAGTTTGAGGCCAGCCTGGTCTACATAGCGAGTTATTTTGTGTATGCATGTGGGCGGGTGTGCTTGCCATGATGGACATGCGTGAGGGTCCAAGGACACCTCTCTGGAGTCAGCTCTCTCCTTCCACAAGGTGGGTCCTAGAGACAGAACTCAGGCTGTCGGCAAACTTGTTGTAAAGGTCTCCTTCAAGAACAAAACATTCTATTCTGCATGAGAGCTCTGTATGCCAGGAGGTAAAAACAACAAAAGAGCCTAAAGAACTCCCTGAAACCGACTAGATTCACCAGACCCCTTCCTGCTGGAGTAAACAGAACTCAGCTGCAAAGAAGTCTCTCAGATGAGCCTTGGCACCAAGACTCGGGCCAGCTGAGCTGCAAAGACTCTCAGAGGAGAAACGCTGCGCTGCCGAGAGGAATCAGACTTGGAACAAACCCTTGAGCTCCTGTAGGCTGTGCGTGCTGGGCTGTGCTTTGGTGATGCAGCTGCCTTTGAGTCAGTTTTGCTCCTGTAAGGGACCCCAGTGAAACTCGTTGTTACCAGGTTGGACTTTGGTGATACCTGGTCTGTTGTGGGTTCCCTATCTAGGAAGAGTAGATGAATATGTTTTGTCTCTCAAGGGAAAGTTTTGCCATACAACATACTTTTACCTACCAGCCCATCTCACTAGACCCCTAATAGCTTTTGGCACACACACACACACACCAACCTGAAACTCGAACCCAGGTTTTCAAAGGTCTGCTACTGAGTTTCAAGCCTCATGGTTACCTCCTCCCCTAATAACTGTTTTGTTTGATCTTCGATCTTTGAAGCAGAGGGTCTTACTGTGTAAATATAGTCCAAGTCCTGCCTCAGCCTTCCAATAGAATCTCAGGCTCAGGTGAGCCACCATGTCCACCAAAAGTGCATTTATTTTCATGACTTCTTTTCTTGACTTGCCCTTTAAAAAAAAAAAAAAAAAAAAAGGTGCAGGGTTGGAGAGATGGTTCAGAGGCTAAGAGCACTGACTGCTCTTCCAAAGGTCCTGAGTTCAATTCCCAGCAACCACATGGTGGCTCACAACCATCTGTAATGGGATCTGACACTTTCTTCTGGTGTGTCTGAAGACAGCTATAATTGTACTAAATAAATAAAAATCTAAAAGAAAAAAAAAGAAAGAAAGGTACATCTTACTTTGTGTGCTAGGGTTTGAACTCAGGGCCTCTTTCATGCTAAGCACTGAGGTTCTGCCCCTGAGCCACATAACCCCCCCACCCCTCCCCCACCCCCACTAATTTCTTTTTTGCTTTGTTTCAAAACAGTCTTGCTGTGAAGCCCAGGCTGGCTTCCTACCCCGGAATTCTCTTGTCTAAGCCTTCTGAGTGCTGGGGTTATAGGCGTGTACCCCAACGCCCAGCTGATCGAATTCTAATCGAATTACGTTTTCATCAGAGCACGGGTAGGCTCTGAATTTTCCCTGTGGCCCCCTAAGAGGTGCATGCTACCAACTCATCCCTTTCAGGGGTTCACACCCCCGGACTCATCACAGACACTCCCCAGTCTTCAGCCCACAAAAAGTGGAGCAGAGCCGGTCCCCAGTGCGGCCACCATTGTGTTTGCAGGCTGCTTCTCCATGCTTGGCTGACGTAACCCCCCCACCCCCATTTGCACCACAGCCTTCCTTAGGGAGGATGACGGCTGGCTCTACTTGTTTTTATTTCAATCTCTCGTTTTAAAAGTTGCCGTATTTTCAAACCCTTTTCGCCTCCCACCCTCCGCAGTGGTGTCTGTCACATTAAAAAAGTAAATAGAAAAAGCCAAACAGCCAAGATACTTGCTACTTTTCGTCTCAACTCGACTGCCCCCCCCACCCCGCCCCGCCCCCTCCCGCTTTTTATTCCCCGGGAATCGGGAGATTTTTCTCACTTTATGACTAGTGTTTTTAGTTTGTTGTGGAAACATTTCAATGGTATATGAAAGGCACCCCCGTACTGCAGAGACATCTCCTACTCCAGAGTCACAGGGCAACGGCTGCTCGCTACACACGTGGGGACATGTAGGTGTCACCAGGCACGCTTAATTCTCCCATCTCAGAGGGTCCTAGGACTTGAGCTCCTGGTTGGAGCGCTTTGGAAAGGAATGGAACTGCCTGAACGGTTGCCAGACTTAACTCCCCAGTCTTTGCTACCAGTCTTCCTGGGGACCACGAAAATCCCCAGTTCCCCCAGTTCCCCAAGGGCGGATTCTGGCTGCAAGATCAGAGTTGATTTCAGGGTCCATGTCTGGAATGGGAGACGGATTAGCATCAAGTCTCAGCCTCTGAGAGGTTTAGGCAAACGCGACCCCCAGGACGCGCAGACACCCGCCTGTCCCTGGTTCAGCCGACAGTCCTACTGCTCCCGCGCCTCCTTAAAGCCGCAGCTCCGCCCCGCCCGCCCCGCCTACCCGCGGTTCTTTCCAACCGCCGGGCCCCGAGCGACTCCACCGAGCGTCACAAAGCCACGAGCCCGCAAGGAGCGCACAACCCTCTGCGTCCCCGTACTGGATCGCGAACCCCAGTTCCATCACCACCACCCGCCACCATGTCCAGCGAGGAGCTGGCCTGCAAGCTGCAGCGGCGGTTGAGACTTGAGATGCGGGCAGAGACCGATCAGGGCGGCCCCCAGCCTGCACCCCGCGCTGTCCCCGCCCGGCACCGGGAGCCTGAACAGCCTGCCCGGGCGCCCACGGCCAGCGCAGACCCCGAGCTGAATCTCAAGCTGAGCCGCAGGCTGGACATCCACCAGGGCGCAGCGCGGTCTCGCCGCTCCAAGGTCTTCAACCCCTACACCGAGTTCCCGGAGTTCAGCCGCCGCCTCCTGAAGGATCTGGAGAGAATGTTCAAAACGTGAGCGCTCGTCCTGTGCCCCCGAAGAACAGGGGATCCGAAACAGGGCGAGGGGTGGGTGGCCCTGGCGCGAGTGGGACAGTGAGGGAAGGAGGTGCGGGCGTTCAGAGAGCACTGAGCACCTGGCCAAGTGCAGCCAGATCGTTGCGCACCAAGTTCATTGCGCGCTATGGGGGGACCTCGTCAGGCTGGGGATCAGAGAGTTAGGGGCCCTCTGTCCCCGGCGGAGCTCAGAGGGTCCCACTAAAAAGCACCCTCCCTGGAGTCTCCTACTCCCCAGGGCAAGGGCGGGTCCCGCATCTTCCTCATCCCACAGATCCAGATTTGCTCGAAGCAACTTCTAGGAAGCGAGCCCGGGGCGCGCCTCACCTATCAGCCTTAATTTTATCCCTCGAGGGAGAAATTAGCAGGGTTGTCTTTTATCTTATAAAACGAAAGGAAACAGCTGACCCTTGTCTTCAGTAAGGGGTGTGAGGAATGAAAGAAG
>OZ030014.1:86964693-87007193 GCA_964023405.1 Apodemus agrarius
TGTCGGTCTGTCTGTCTGTTTCTCTCTTTCTATGTGTGTGTCTACCTGTCTGCCCGCCTATCTGTCTGTCTTCACATGACTTTCTCAGGCTTCCAGTCCCTGGATTCAGGGCTACCCAAATCTAGCATGGCCTCATCCTAAGTTATTACCTCCTCAAAGACTCTCTATTTCCAACCAAGGTCACTTGGTGAGGTTTGGGGCCGACCTGATAAGGAGGGAAGGGGATTCTACTTAACTTAGGAGAGTGAGCGGGACAAGCAAAGACTCGGGGTGGGGTGGGGGCGGTTACAAAGAGGAAGGTGGGAATTTTATACTTACAGCTTACATATGCCCCTGCCATCCCAGCCCCCACCCTGTGGGCCAGCCTTCCCCAAACCTGATCCAGTGGAGCACAGCTCTGTCCGTGCCAAGAGTGCTCCGGCTTCAGCCGGGCCTGCCAGATTTTCACTTTTCAGCAGTTTCTAGATGAGCATTCTGAGGTCGCCTTGGCTCCCTAGGCCCCTCGCAGGGCGGAACCTGATTAGACCAGCATGCACAGCACACCCACTCTGTCAGGAAGCAAGGCTGGATAGAGTCACCAGGACAAATAGTCTTTGCTCTTTTATATTCGATTTTCGTGTTTTAAGAGACTTAGCACAGGAGTTTTACACTTTCAAAGCTTTAAAACCTAAGAGAGAGAGAGAGAAAGAGAGAGAGAGAAAAAGAGAGAGAGAGAGAAAGAAAGAGAGAAAGAGAGAAAGAAAGAAAGGAAGGAAGGAAGGAAGGAAGAGAGAAAGAGAGAAAGAGAGAAAGAAAGAAAGAAAGAAAGAAAGAAAGAAAGAAAGAAAGAAAGAAAGGAAGGAAGGAAGGAAGGAAGGAAGAAAGGAAGAAAGGAAGAAAGGAAGAAAGAAAGAAAGAGAAAGAGAGCAAGCAGATTCCCGCCTGGGAGTTTGCTGGGTTCTTAGAGTAGGTGTCGAGTGTCCTGAGTCCTAAATGGTGTGCTGCAGAAGAAAGACAACTTTCTAATGAGTGTGGGAAGCCAGAGGCATCGGCAGCCTGGCCAGAGCTAGTTGCCTCTCTGTTTCCAAGCGTGTAAGTGTGTCACTGGATAGCAGGAGCCAGAATAATAGTGGCCTGATTTTAAAGGGAGACTGAGAAGGGCCCAGAAGAAACCTACCCTACAGTGTGTGTACACGGCTGAAATGCGATCGGAGCTGGCTGTGCAGTCAAGGTTAGACAGGAAACTTTAATTACCCTGGCTGCTCCCGAGGCCCCTGGCAAAGGAGGGAAATGGGGACAGCCACTTGCAGGCAGGGCCCAAGAGCAGCAGCTTAGTTAGTGTGCAGCTGCGGTATCTCTTCAGCCCTGCAGCGAGAGCTTGTGTTTCAACTCCCCAAAGAGAGGGCGGGGAAGGGGAATGTTAGCAGGCAGGAGAGTTGCTGTTTTATTACGAATTCAAAATGCTGATGTCATGATGCCCCGGCCAAGGCCACATTCCCTATCTGGAACGCCACTGGACACTGGAAACATGGACTTCTTCGTCTTCCCCCTCCCCCAGGACTCCCTCCCCCCCCCTTCCCTGTAGTCTGCCTAGGAGGAGAAAGGGCAGGAGGAAGAAAGGGATATGGTGTAGGTGATTGTTTTTTCTTTCTCTGTTTTGGTTCTGGAGTGAGAACTCAGGGCCTGCATGTGCCGAGCATACCATCTACCGTGGGGCTACACCCTTAACTCTTCTGCATACAAGTGAGGCGTGTCCTCTTATGGGAGATCGGGGTAGGCGCCTCATCTGGGTGTCTTTAGCTTTAGTGGGCATTGGCTTTTGCCATAGGGCAGGTGGGAGGGGAGCCAGGGTGTGTGTGGCTCATTGGTAGAATGGTTGTAGTCAACCTGGATTCCATTCCTAGTGCAAGGACACAGACAGACACACGGGAGCACACACACACACACACACACACACACAGGATAGGGGCAGTAGAGGAAAATGCATGGAAGCTAAGGCCCTTCTGACTCCTGGCTTGCAGCCCTTGCTGGTAGTGACTCACCTTGGATTTGGTGTGTTCTTTTGTTGGACCCAGGACTGGTCCAAATCCCCGGCAGTAGCTCCAGGCCTACTCCAAGGGCCCTGGTCTCTAGCAGGAAGATGCACAAATGTCCATCTCCTCCCGAGTCTCTTCTTTTACACCTCACTCACTCTCAGAGTCTCCTCTGCATCCTATCTTATGGGAATTTGAGTGACAGTCTTTTGAAATGAGGTGATCAGAGCAGTTTTTAAAACCGGAAAGATTTCTGTGATAGGGAAATCCTGACTGGGTGTGCTAGCTGCTGTATCTCCTACATAACTTCCCGGTTATCTCCCAAAGGCTAGCACTGCATCCTGGGTCCATCCAGGCCAGTGGCCACCCAGGCGAAGGTGATACTGTAATGGGTCTGGCCACGCTGGAGGTAGCTCCCCTTCCCTCTGGCCTGTGATGAGGATTCTGTCAGTGAGGAAGGAGTATGTGCCCCTCTGGATCCTGTTTGTGAGACAATGCACCTGCCTGTGTTGTCTACCTGAGGGGTTCTGCTGCAGGCCTGGAAGAGAGGAGGCGTGGCCCTTAGAATTCCTTCTCCTGGATATCCTGCAAACATCTACCCCTGTGTTTTCTTCTTGCTTATGGGTATAGGTCTCTGGGCAGGCTACAGTACTGGCTACTGTGTGGAGCTGTGTGGAGCTGTGTGGGGTATTACGTCAGCTGTCTTGGTAACCCTCCACTTCACCCCTCTGGGTTTGAAGGGCCCAGCCGACTGACCTCAGCCGCTCCTGCCTGCCTTCTGTCCTTGAGAACTGCTCGCTGATGCTTCCTGCCTTTCCCTGACTCCCTTCACCCCTCAGCTTCCTTTGTTCTCTTCACCAAGTGCATCTTGGGGGTCAAGCCTCTGAGAGTGGGTGGAGTCAACCTGCACAGATAGGCCCTGTCCCTTCTATAGAGGCCTGTGGTTTTGTTGCTAAGGTCCCTAACCCTTGGCTTAGAGGCCTCTGTGTTGGTGGGTTTTTTCTTTGTGTGTGTGTGTGTGTGTGTGTGTGTGTGTGTGTGTGTGTGTGTGTCTGTCTGTCTGTCTGTCTGTCTGTCTGTGTTTTGTTTCCACATGCTGGAGATAGAGCCCAGGACCTTGTGTGTGCTAGGCAAGAGTTTTACTGCCAAGCTTCCCTCACCCCTGGGCTATTTCACTTACTTAGTAAACACAGTCTTTGTTGTATGTGCAGCACATGTGCAGAGGCTAGAAGGCACGCCTGTGGAGTCAGCTCTCTTCTTTCACTTTTATGTGGGTCTAGGGGATGCAACTCAGGTCTTCAGCCTTGCATGACAAGGACTTTCCCTGCTCAGACTGCTCACTGGCCTTGTTTGTTTGTTTGTTTGTTTGTTTGTTTTGTTTGTTTCAGCCTGGGATCCCTTGCTTCAGAATGAAGGTCCATCCTTTGGGTTAGAGCTAAGCCTCGGTTGCTGGTGATAGCAACTTCTATCCTTCTAGTCCTAGGCTAGTCAGGGCCTTGGGGACTGGGTGGGAACCGGGTGGAGACCCCGTAGAGTAGCAGGGGCTCCCTGTGGCAGTGCTAGAGTCTTCTGATTCCAATGTGTCGTGACCCTCATCTCTGGTGGGTGTGGTGGCCTGGTCTCTCTTTCCAAGGCCAGTGGTAGGCCACAGACCCACCCTCAGCCTACTGCCAACTTGGACTAGGATTGCAGGAAACAGGGGAATAATGCTCAGGACTTACAGGCTGTTGTGTGCCAGCCCTTCCACCCCTTTCTGAGGGTGAAATGCCAGAAGAACCCCCAACCCCCTCAGTCTCTTTCTTCCTTCCCCGCCTGCCACACTGCTTACTGAATACCCATTGTGCCTTTGGACAGCTCTTGCCAAAAATATCTTACTGCTGACAGCCCTAGCTCTTTGGCCTTGGGGGCCTGCTGAGTTCAGTCATGGCCTTGGGGAAGCTGGCCCTGGATTCTGCCCAACTTGGTCTTGGCAGTAACTTTCTCTGCCCTTCCCTGAGTGCTTCAGGCTTCCCTGAGCGCTGTCCCCCCACCCCCAGCCGTGCCCCGTGCTTAGTCATACGAAGTGCTTACTGTATACAGGCTCAGTTTGTGCTCATGCACACCTGGGAACTCATCCCTCCCTTTCAGTGCTCTGACTGGGTGGTATGGGACATCGAGGAAATAGAATCACAGAGGAGCCAGAGGGGCTGGCCTGTAAGCGGCGGACTTGGAGTTTGAACCCTGATAGCTCCCCCTCCGGCCCTCTGCATCATGGAGGTCATGAATGTCATGTCTACTCCAGAGCCACCCTTGACACAGATCACTGAACCCCTCGCCTCGCAGACTGCCTGAACTCCAGCTCCCACTGGACCACCCACTTCATGCCGGACTTGGCATTGTCCATCCATCCTCCATGTTGTAACCACAGGGACCCTGCCTGCACCCAGATCTCATCACTCGAGTCCCTTTGCAGAGGTCCTTGTGGATTTGAGGCAGCACAGCACATTGATGAAGCAAAGCCCAACCCATTGCTGGTCCTTAAGGCCCAACCCAACCTTCTTTTACTAATTCTTCCAGCTTGTCCCGGCCTCGCTGGCTAATCTACACAGCTTCTGCTGTCTTCTAGTTTCCAGCAAACGAGACTTAGGGATTTCAGTTATGGTCTCTTATGTGGTCCCCTCTTCCTCCTGGGAAATCAGCCACATACATACATACATACATACATACATACATACATACCTGTGTGCATGCATATGTTTTGAGACAGGGTCTCCCTATGTAGTCCTGGCTGGCCTGGAACTCACTATGTAGACCCGACTGGCCTTAAACTCAGAGATCCTCCTGCCTCTGCCTTCCCAGTGCTGGCATCGACGGTGTGTGCTACCTCAGCCTTCCTGGAGTCAGATATTTTAAAAGGAAAAAAGAAAAAACCAACAACAACATTTTTTAAAGACTAGGTCAAGTGCATTTCAGGCTGGCCTCAAACTTATGTAGCCAAAGATAACTTTGAATTTCTGATACTCCTGTCTACCTCCAAGTGGAGGTGTTGGGATTATAGACAGATAGATGCCACATGGCCGTGTTCATATCATGTAAGGAACTGAAATCTGGGTTTCATGCATGCTAGGTAAGGACTCTACTAATGCCGCTAATTCTTTATAATTAAGTGTGGCCAGCACTTCTCTGTGGTCTTCCTGGCTCCCCCAGGGGTATAGATACAGCCAGGAACCTTGCCCCACCACAGAGAAGTTCTGGGCTCAGTCCACTACAGTTGCAAAACCCCATGTGCTGCTTGGAAGTAACTCGAACCTGTGGAGGGATCCTGGTGCTCCCTTGAGCAGAGCCACTGACCCACTCAGGCACAAGCCTGTAAGTGAGATGTGGAAAAAGGTAAATGACCACTTCTCGGGTTGTACCCAAGATCGCGTGACCCACTGTGTGTACAGTTGAGGCCTTAATTAGGTCACCTGTTCTAGCCGGGTGCTCTAGACACTGAAGGCTGCTGGGTTTAAGGTGGTGCCAGCCTGGAAGGGGGCACAAGGCAGAGGTCTTGTTGGCACCGTGGTATGGAGCAGATACGGACGACTGAGGCTGAGGACAGGAGGGTGGCAGCCAGGGTGGCCTCATTCTGGAGCCATAAGTCAGTCCTCGCCTTACACCTAAGCTGGGCTGTGATCACTGCGTGTCTCCAAGCCCCACCCACCCCAGCTGGCTGCAGAGCTACCCCTCACCCACCCAGTACCTCCCCAGGCTTCCTCAGTTTCTTGACCTGGAAGTAAGGAGCAGTGGGCCCTGCCTGACCAACCCTAATGGACTCTGGAAAGTCTCTAGTATTTGGGGGCATTGCTCCCCCAGTCCCCAACAGGACTAGTTCCAGGAGCACCTCTATCCTGGGGCCCAGCTCCTCAGGGTTCTTTGAGGCTGCAGCATTGCAGACTCCTTTGGCCAGCTCCGGTTGGAAGAATTCTATGCGCCAAGTGTGGCGGGGCAGGCCTGTATCCCAGCTCCTCTGAAGATGAAGTTCTCACGTAGCTGGGTGGTGGTAGCACACACCTTTAATCTCAGCTCTCGGAAGGCAAAGGCAGGCAGATCTCTCAGTTTTGAGGTTAGCCTGGTCTACAGAGCAAGTTTCAGGACAGCCTGGGCTATACAGAGAACCCCCAAGAGTGAAACAAACAAACAAACAAAGCTCTTAAGTTCAAAGCCTGCTTGAGCTACAGTTTGAGTTCAAGACCAGCTAGAGATACAGTGCTTGTCTAACATGCATAAGAGATCCTGAGCTCAACCATAGGTAACCAACAATACAAAAAAAAAAAAAAAAATCCCCTGACTTTCTCTGTACTGTACTTTTTTGTACTGTCTGGGGCTGCTCCATGCTGGCACCCTACAGGCTACTCAAGCCTCTGCCTTCTCTGACTGCTTTTTTTTCTCCTTTCTGAAGGAACCACCCAAAACTGTAAACCTCCGGGAGGGTGGGTGGGTGGGTGGGGTTGTTTTTGTTTTTTAAATCACTCAATTCCCTGATCCCGAACCCCAGGCCAGCCTGCCTGGACCACTTCAGACCCCTTTGAAAAAGACCCTGGGATCAGGGTCTAGCACCCAGAGACCAGTTTGGGGAAAGGAAGCCAGGGCAGGTAGGTGTACTGAGTGTACTATCTGGTTTGTACTGCATACGAGTACTATCCTGTGTGATCTCCCACTGTCCTTTCATATTAAATCCCTGGGACAGTTCCTCGCAGGGCCAGTGCTCTGTCACTGTATGCATTTGGATAAAGCTGATTTGGAAGCTGTTGATGTTGAAGGCCCAGTTAGTGATACTGGTCTCGCCGTAGGGTATTGGGCACACAGTGAGTTCCTTGGGATAGTGTGAATGGCCCTTCTGCTCCCCTAACTCCCGCCTCTCCTTGGAGATTTCTAGGCGTATACAGTATACAGAAGTTCGGGGCGCCATGGCTAACTAACCCATACTGTTTCTAGCCTCCACTGGTCTTCTGTAGCCTTCAAGAAAATGTTGATCTTTTACCGGAAAAAGAAGAGAATTTGCCAGAAGGGAGCCCCAAAGGCTCTGGCACTGTAAGAGCACGTGAGGCTGGAGTTCAAACTTGCTTTGTGCTACTCCATGTCAGGGCCACCCTCCCCAGCTCCTCCAGTCTTGGCTAGGGATGCCATATATTCAACCAGCTGGGTCATGCCCCCCCAAAGATCTATCCTGTGTTGGCACTGTGAGGGACCGTCTTCCCCAGACAGACATCTGATGTTGCCACCCTGTTTCAGACTCACCATGACCTGCTCCTGCTGCCCCGAGGGAACCACAGCCCTTCCAGAATGCCTTGTGTGAGCTGGCCTGCCTCTCCCTTTTCAGAATGTTCTGGTACTCCAAGACCAGACATGTTAACAGAAGTCCCCTTACTGGGCTCTGCACATTTGCCTCTCAACGCAACGCTGCCATTGTGTCTGCACCCCTTCTGGGACTGTCTTTGTATTTCCCCTGTGCCCTGGAGAGGCCCTGGCACACGTGAGCCTAGTGGCGAGGGAGTGAGTGACTGAGTATTGCGAGCTCAAGAAGGCCAAACACTGTGGGACGGAAATGGCCGAAGTGGCCGTGAGCAGCCCGGACACCAGAGGGTTTGTACTAACCCTGTTGTTGCACTCCTCCTGAGAGCCAAGGGCTGCCCAGAGCCTGAGCACTCTGGAAAGCAATGACAACACACTGAAGATCTGGCTTCCCAGTGAGCTCCAGCTGGGAAGGTTAGAACAGGCGATATGATGGCCAGGGAGGACCCAGAGAATTGGTTAGAGGGACTACAGCCCGTGGCCTCAGGAAGTCCCGGAGGCTGATCTAGACAGGTACAGTTGGGGCCATTAGATTGGGCCTCCGAATGATCACCTGCATGGAGCAGAACCTGCAGTGCCTTCCCTGACTTTAGGGTCACGCAGGAGTCTTTGACACACAGGCTGTTATCCAGCTGGCCTGGGGCAGACAATGATCCTGACGATCCCACAATTCCCTTGTTCTGTGCTCCCAGATCTGGTCATTTGAAAAGACATATGTTTCCAACAAGGCTTTGCTGTCTGTGCTTGCAGGTGTGAGAGCCTGTAAGCTGTGTGCGCTCAAAGAGATATGACTGCGACCCAACAGAAAATCATAAAATTGCTTAAAAACGGATTTTGGGGGTGGGGTGGCAATTTGTAACTCTGTTGTGATCTTCTCGACCATGACTTTGTAGATGGCATCATTTTGTGATGTCAAAGGTTGTCCTTGCAGAGACACAGGGCCCCTCCACCAACCCCCAGACACTTTTTGGGTTCCTGCCACCTTCCCGAGAAAGCCCTATCTGAGGGGTCCCCGGGGAGTTTCTTATGGCAGAGTCTCTGGACAAAGGTTCCCTGGCTTCTTTCTTTCTTCATTAGCGGCAGGATTATTCCGGTAGAGGTGAAAATCAAGAAAGCCCAGGGGCTCTGTGCAGTACAAACCAGAAGAATAAGCAATTCATGAGCTGGGGGCTGGGGTGTCCAAAATTGGGCGGATACCAGAAACCGACTCCTGCAACCCTCGCTTAGCCTTCATTGCTGCCCAACCAGCACACAGTAGAGAACCTTTTCCAGTGGAGCTGGGACCCTGGCCTTGTCCCCAGTGGGCTGGCACAGAGAGTCTTTTCAGACCCAGAACAGGGGGGCAGGGTGGTAGGTTACTCTTTCCTCAAATGCCAAAGACGGTGAGGGCTGGGACCAATGTTGAGTATGGGCATCTCTTTGGGGTAGAAGCCTGGAAGCCATTTACTTCTTTGTCTTGTCTGTGGACATCCTTCCTCCAGCAAGGCCACACTTACTCCAGCAAGGCCACACCTCCCAACAGCACCAGTCTCTCTGAGCCTATGGGGCCATTTTCACTCAGAATTCAGACTACCACAGACCCTCTCTATAAAAACAATTTAAGTCACAGGGAGGCTTGGGATGTCGCATAGTAGTCGAGCACATGCTTAGTCCTGGGTTTGGACCTAACACCCCCGCCCTCTACTTATAGCAGTGGTTCTCACCTTCCTGTGACCCTTTAATATAAGTCCTCATGTTGACCCCAACCATAACATTATTTTCTAAAACAAAACATAAGGAAAGAGGAACTAAGATGCTAGTGGAGGAGAAATGGGGACCAGGGGGCCTTTCTAAACTTAAAATCATCTGAAACATGGAATCTGCCTCTCGGGCCCGATCTGTGGGGTGAAGGGTGGCTCCCCCAGTTTACTTTGCTATGCCTAGTGACCTCGGGCTCTTGAGTCGTGATAAGCTTCTGGTTCTTCAGTAGCTGGACACTGTCACGCCTTGGAGGGCGGTGCCAAAGGATTAAACGACTGTAGATTTTCTGCGGGGCTCAGCTGGTGAGACTTTCTCTGAATGTGTGTGAGGCAGTAATGGTCGAACTCTGGACCAGAAAGGGATTCTACCGTATATGCCCCGGAATCTTGGGCACCATGCTATGGGGTCAGACCCAGAATCCATGCATACCTAGGCCACATAGATAGAGCTCCTGTCTTATTCTGCTGGCCTTTAAACGTGAATTGCTAAAGATGAAATGCAGCTAAAACAGCTAGAATCTTCCTTGGGACGGTGAGTACACCCTGTGCCTGCCCTAACATCATGCAAGTTGAGGGCTTCATAGTTTAAGTGAAGTCACTGGTTTTTTTCTTGTCTTCCCTGCTACTGGAGAAAACCTAAAAACCCTTGCTTGCCCCGGGGCAGGAGAGATGGTTGGTGGTTAAAATCTCGGGTGCAGCCGGGTGGTGGTGGCGCATGCCTTTAATCCCAGCACTTGGGAGGCAGAGGCGGTGGATTTCTGAGTTCAAGGCCAGTCTGGTCTACAGAGTGAGTTCCAGAACAGCCAGGACTATACAGAGAAACCCTGTCTCGGGGAAAAAAAAACAAAAACAAAAACAAAACAAAACAAAACAAAACAAAAAAACAAAACAAAACTCAGGGCCCTCCTCTAGAAGACCCAGATTCTATTGAGTCCTCTAGCTACCCAATGCCTGACAACCAGCCTAATGTCAGTTCCAAGGGTCCCAATGCCACTCTCTGGCCTCCTCAGGCACTGCATGCAGTTGGCGCATAGATATCGCACATGAAGACCAAAACCCTACTTGAGAATCCCATGTTCAAAACTTGGCATAGATGGGAGAGAAGGCTCAGTGGTTAAGAGCACTGACTGTTCTTCCAGAGGTCCTGAGTTCAATTCCCAGCAACCACATGGTGGCTCACAGCCATCTGTAATGGGATCTGACGCCCTCTTCTAGTGTGTCTGAAGACAGTGACAGTACTCACATATATGAAAAATAAATCTTTTAAAAAAACAACCTCGGCATGGGGTTGGTGAAATGACTCAGCTGGTAAAAGGCACTTGGCACCAAGCCTGATGGCCTGAGGTCTATCCCAGAGAAAGGAGATTGACAATTCTAGTAAGTTGTCTATGACCTCTACCCAATACCATGGCATATGCCCCTGAATAAATGAATGTTATAAAAACAAACAAACAAACAAACAAACAAACAGAATTTTCATGGCGGTTTAGATCTGTAGGCACTTGGGAGTCTAGGACAAGAGGATCACCCACCAACTTGAGGCTAGCCTGGGCTAAATGGTTAGATTAAATAAAAGAGAGAGTGAGAAGGAGGAAGGTGAGGGAGAAAGAATACAGTAGCTTAAATCAGGTCTGCACCGCTGTTTTCACCATGCTTTGTGTGAGGCCACTAATTACCCTCTCCCAGTGAGGCAAGGCCCCCTTAGTGAGCTCTTAATTAACAGCGAGGGTAGGCAGCTATTATTAATTTGTTACAGGATTGTCCCAAAGACCAAAAGGCTTGCACTGAGTCAAGGCGATACAGACCAAACAGAGAGCAGTCGGAGCCCTGGGTCCCCTTTTTGTACCAAGAAGCTGTAGCTGTGTTGTCACTTCCCTCTCTGAGGGGGCGGATAAAGGGGGGGGGGATGAAAGCAGCCCCTTGTGAAGTTTTATTCTCTGCCCTGAGAACCCAGGCCCTGGAGGGAAGTGACTGCAAGCAGGCTCCTCCAAAGGGTCACTTTGAAGACAGGTCTGGTTTTAAACTCCAGTTCCACAGGGGAGGAAAGTGGCCCTGAAGTGGTCACTTTCTTGTTGCAGCCAGGACTTCAGCAGATGCCTTCTTGCAGGAACAAAAGTTGGCAGCCTTGACGAAGTGCCTGGGGGGGGGCTGGGGGGGAAGGGGGGCTGGCCGGTGCCTCTGTCCTCTCCCGCTGTGGTGGCTCAGAGATGCTCCTTCACATCTCTATACATGCTTTATTCCAGTGTCCGTCATTTTACCTGCCTGGGGAAAAGAGGCGGTGGCCTTCCGCTTTCTAGCACATACTTTTCAAAGGGGCTGGCCCCCGGTCTCAGGCCCCACTCTCCCTTCTTCTCTAGTTTCCAGTCATTGTGGTTTTGAGACAGGGTCCCCATAAGTTCAGTCGGGTCTCAAACACTCTGATATGGCCTCAGCCTTGAATTCCTAATTTGTCTGCCTCTACCTCCCAGCCGCCATCGGATTACAGGCTTGTATCCCAATGGCCTGTTTTCTTCTCTATTTATAAAGCAGGTTAAGGGGAGGAGGCCCAGAGAGATGGCTCAGTGGTTAAGCGCAGTAGCTGATGTTCTAGAGTGCCCAGGTTTGGTTCCCAGTACCCACAAGGAGGCTAGCAACTGTAGCTCATGTCCCAGGGTGATCTAACGCCCCCTTCTGGCCTCCACTGTCACTACACACATACACAAGGCATACACACATACCGGCAAAATACCAATATAGATTTTTTTTTTTTTTGAGACAGGGTTTCTCTGTGTAGCCCTGGCTGTCCTGGAACTCACTTTGTAGACCAGGCTGGCCTCGAACTCAGAAATCCACCTGCCTCTGCCTCCCAAGTGCTGGGATTAAAGGCGTGTACCACCACGCCCAGCCCAATACAGATTTTTTAAAATTAAAAAGAATAATTTGGAGGTTAGTGGATAAAGCCTATGCCACACAAATGTGTGGGCCTGAATTGAGATCCCCAGAACCTTCATAAAGCTGGAAGCAATAGACTGTAGTCCTAACACTCCTACTGAGGTGGGAGGCACATCAGGGGTGGGGGGTCCCCAGGAAACTCTTAGCCAACTAGCTGGGCATACACATTGGTGACTGTTAGCAACTCTCCCTGAAACAGGGTAGAAGGCAAGGACTATCTCCTGATCCTGTCTTCTAACAGACACATCACGCCTGCACGCACACATGCACGCACATGCAATTGCAAACTGCATAATTGGAATTGTGTTAATTGAACCTAGTGCTTACTGGAGTCTATTATGAACTACGTGAGGTTTCTGTCTGTAAGGAAGGCTTTAGACTTCCGGTCTGTTTGGGTTTTCCAGGTCAGAATCCCAGAGGAGTCGAGAACTGCCTTGGTGAGCCGGCCTCTGTGTAGGGGGGCGCCTCTGCTCACAGCAGCCTCATTGGCAGCTCTCTAGGGGAGCATGGGGAAAGCTCCCTCTCTTTTCTCCTGAAAGGCTAAAGACAAGTCTCTGCCTTGTTTGTTGACCTTTATTTATCACCCCCATCCTCCAGCACACCCCTCTCCTTACACCTAATCCTCTCAGCTGCTCCTCCCGCTCCCCTCTGTTCAACCAGCACTGGAGCCCTCTGTTAAGGCCTGGACTGATTGTGTCTGGACGGCACCATCCTCAGTGGCCCCAGTCTGCTTTGTAAATGTTGGAATGCTTCGTGTGAACAGAGGACAGCAGACATTTATCTAAATCTCGGCATCAAAGTTACGTTGGGGGGTGGGGGGGCTAACTAGGCCACTTCCCCTGCTATTTTGTGAAGTGTTGGGATGGAATCTAAGGTTTGGTGCAAAACAAAGAAGGTGCTCTGCTGTAGAGCCACAACCCCCAGTCCTAAGGCCAACCCTCCTCAGACAGCACTGCCACCTTTTCCCATGGAAAATCCCCGGACATGGAGGGCTGTGAACTTGGGATATAAGCTCGTGTGATCTGGTTCCCTCTTGTAAGTTTTGGGCACATAACCTCATGGACAGGGTTCTGGAAAGTTCCACACTCTAGAAACCTGTTGGCTTTGATCAGGACTCTTGCAAGGAGACAAGCCATTCTAGCCTGTATGTCAAAGATTAGCTTTGCAGGGTCAGCTCTCCGAAGCTCTCAGAGAAGCCTTTTCCCTTGTCTGCAGGCAGCTTCGAACACCTTTAGGCTTTGAAGCAGCATCTGCAGGCAGCTCTTTGCTTCTGTCAGATACCCCGCTGTCTCTGAGTAGGAATTTAGCCTGTTCACCTTCCTAGGGTTCTCACTGACTGGGCCCAACCTCTCCGGAGTGTGCAGGGTCTGCACAAGGTGGGACAGAGCCTCACGGGACTGGTGAGAAGGTGGCTGTCTATATTATTGGGCTTTGGGCTTTGCCATTATTGAGTGTTGTCGGAGACTACTGGACTCTGCTGTTCAACAGATATCCAAAGTCGCGTTGCTGAACCTGCCCCTTCTAAAGCCTTGGTATAAGACGTGGGTCTGGGAGTGGAGGGAGGTCCTAGTTTTAGGACCTTGGTTTTGTTTTGCTTTCATTAAAAAAAAAAATTGTATGGGTGAGCTAGAGAGATGGCTCAGTGGTTAAGAGCACTGACTGCCTCAGTTTCTTGAATGTTTGGGATGACAGTCATGTGTCACCTGGGTACTTGCATTAATAAGTGCCCATACCTCAACCTTTGGTTCCTCAAGGGTCCCAGGCTGGCTGGCCTCTCTGGGAGCCTGGAAGCACCCTGTTAATTTCCAGACCTGGACCATGCTTACTCAGCAGGGATTCTCAGAGGTCATCACCAGCCACACAGAGATCCCTCTTGTGTCCTTTGTAGAGGAATTCTTCCAGCACCGGCTGGGCCCAGTGGGTGCTCAGAGAGCTTGAGAGGAAGAAATAAATAGCCAACAGAAGAGGGCAGAGAATTCTGGCACCAGACAAGGACGACAATGGATGCTGTTAGAGAATAGGAATCCCACAGAGGAGGGAGGGAGGGAGGGAGGGAGGGGTGCCAGTGTCTACAATGGGTGGGGCGGCATGAATCAGCCACTGTGGCTGGGATGGAGTGTGTCGGGGTGTCAGGGAGTCCTGGGCCCCACATGATAATGTAGACTTTAAATACCACTGCCCACAGCTTAGATTTCCAGTTGCCCACAGGCTACATTTCTTGTGAATAGTGATGGCTCTCAACAGAGGTGCTTTTTCTTTGGGTTTGAGGGTGGTGGATAATGAAAAAGACGGAATATATATATATATATATATATATATATATATATATATATATATATATGGTAAAATGTGCATAACAGAAATGACCACTTTGAGCTGGTATATAGTTGCACGCAAGTGTAATCTAGCTCTTCGGAGGTTTCAGAGTGAATTTGAGGCTGGTCTGAGCTACAGAGTAGAATCCTCTAAAAACACATGTGTGTGTGTGTGTGTGTGTGTGTGTGTGTGTAAGTGGGGGAGACGCACAGAGGGGCTGGACCTATGGATGGTTCAGTGGTTAAGAGTGAGAACTGGGGCTGGTGAGATGGCTCAGCAGTTAAGAGCACCGACTGCTCTTCTGAAGGTCCTGAGTTCAAATCCCAGAAACCATATGGTGGCTCACAACCATCTGTAAAGATCTGATGCCCTCTTCTGGGGTGTCTGAAGACAGCTACAGTGTACTTACATATAATAAATACATCTTTTAAAAAAAAAAAAAAGAGTGGAGGCCAGGCGTGGTGGCGCACGCCTGTAATCCCAGCACTTGGGAGGCAGAGGCAGGCGGATTTCTGAGTTCGAGGCCAGCCTGGACTACAGAGTGAGTTCCAGGACAGCCAGGGCTACACAGAGAAACCCTGTCTCGAAAGAAAAAAACAATAGAAGATCCAAATTTGATTCCCAGCACCCACAACAGGAAGTTCACAACCTCCTACAAGGGCACCTACACGCGTGTGCACATTCCTCCTTGCAGATGCACATACCTGCACATAATTAAAAATGATACAAACTTAAAAAAAGAGGAAAGAAAAATGACCATTTTAAGCATTTAAGTGAGCACAGTTAGGGGCATTAAGCACATAGACGACAGCAGTGCACTGGTACCTTGACCACGGCTTCACCCCGGACTGAATCTTTACCTATTAAGCCATCCCTCCAACCCCAGGTGAAAACCTTTCTGTCTATGTCAGTTTGACTACTGTCCTTTCGTGACTGATTTAATCCGATTATCGTGGCATCCCTAAGGGTCACCTGTGCTGCAGCCCACATCAACATTCTCTCTGGCCTTTATTGCCAGAAATATTCCATTCTGTGACAGCGTGGGTGAGTCTTTGCGTTTACCAGCCCAGCTGTCCCTGGGCTCTTGGTTCCCATTTCCTGGATGTGGAGGCCGGATGGACTCGTTGTTTTTTCTGTGTATGTGCTGGAACTGGGGCCTCCTGCCTAATGCTGAGCAAGCGTTCTTTTAATGAGCTTCACCCAAAGCCTCTTGTTCTTGTTATTTATGTTTTGAGACAGGGTCTTTTTCTACATAGGCCTGGCTGGCCTAGAACTTACCGAAATCTGTCTGCCTCTGCTTCTGGAATGCTGGGACCTCTTAATTTGTTCTTTAAAACAGGACATTTAGACCTGAACAACAAGGGGGGGGTGTGTCTCTGGGCAGCAGAAAGTATAAAAAGGACTTGGGAAGGGAGCCAGGGAGTCCTGTGAGGTCGTATGTGTGGAAAGAGGCCCCAGGTAGCAAATGGCCGGGAGGAGGTTCAGAGCAGGAAACCGAAGATGGCTGACCCAAGAAGAAAGGCTAACAGTGGACCTCTCCCTTCATGAAGCTGCTCTTATTTCCAGGCAGGGGTTTAGGGCTAGAGTGACAGGCAGCTGAGGGCCCAGTCACTGTGGGAGGACAGCCACCTACCTACACAGCTGTGACTATTCAGACCTGGAGATAAAATGAGTGACCTGGAAGTAGAAGCCCGAGGTGAGACAGTGCCCACGTCACAGCCACAGATTGGGTGGAAAGCAGCTTTCAAAGATAGACACAAAACAGACAGGGGAGTAAGGGGTTTGCCAGGACTGTGTGTGGCAGAGACACCAGGATGGTGACTGCTGGGAAGGTTCATCATTGAGTGCAGCTTTTGTTGGGTTTCAAAAAAACGATATATGCCCAAAGTCCAACATTTGGAGGTGTCGAGTCCGGGTTAGTTGACTGAAAATAATGGCGCTAAAAGGCATGAAAGTCAACATGTTGAATGAGATCCATTTTGAGTGTGCACAGCACGAAGACAAACTTTTATTTTTTAACTAAAAAAGGGGTCTCTGATGAGGTGGCCTGAAGGGTCCTTGTGTGTTGGGGTGGGGAGGGGTCCCTTCTGATGAGGTAGCTTCCAAGGGGTACCTTACAGTGAAGTGGCTTGAAGAGGCATGCAAAGCAGGAGGCAATAGAGTTTTACTCTTAAGTAGGTGAAGCCAAGTGTTACACACCTGTGAAAGTAACGTGTGTCTTTTTTTGCCCTGCCCTTACCTCCATGGACCATGCAGGTATGACGCCGGAAGGGACGGCTTTATCGACCTGATGGAGCTGAAACTCATGATGGAGAAACTGGGGGCCCCTCAGACCCACCTGGGCCTGAAGAGCATGATCAAGGAGGTGGATGAGGACTTCGATGGCAAACTCAGCTTCCGGGAGGTAGGTACCTATGGCTTGCGGAGCCCAAGAAGACCCCTCCCCCACAGCTCCCAAGAGCAGATGGGTTTGCCGTTTGAGAATGCTCTCTGGTTGGATGCTTCATGTTCAACTTAGCCCTCAGACATATCTTTGGTAAACCGTGTGGGTGGCATATTGAGAGCTATACGAGGAACATGAGTTCAAGGCTAGCGTCTGCTACATTGTGAATTACACGAGACCCTGTCTCTAAAGCATATCTTTCATGATAGCTTATGTCTGTAATCCAAGTATATGAAGGCTGAGGCAGGTGGATTGCTATGAGTTTCTGCCTATGGGTTACTGTGCCTGAATTCTTATGTAATTTTTTTCTTGGTGTACGTGGGTTTTATTGGAAGACTTTGGAATGTTTCAGTCATAATGCCATGTAACTTGTGACAGAATCTTAACGACAGGATGGTAGAATGGGACCATCGTCTGTTGTCCTGTTGTAGGTTCTCAGTCACCTGCGCCCTTGGGATTGAGAGCGGTAGTCCTAACCACTGAGCCATCTCTTCAGATTCCTTTCTCTTGTTTTATTTGGAGGCCACCCATAGGGGACCCAACTGAATCTAAGCTACTTGGCTCTCTTTTGGTCAGCTTCCAGTGTGGCCTTTTCTCACAGAAGTGGGCATCTAAGGCTTGGAGACCTCCAAAGCAGTTTTGTCAGTTCTTGGCCCCTTTAAGAGGCTCCAACAACGTTGACATCAATCCTTTGTGAGCTCCAAGCCTTGTCTTGGTCCCTTTTCTTTTCTTTTCTTTTTTTTTTTTTTTTTTTTTTTTTTTTGTTTGTTTTTTTGTTTTTTGTTTTTCGAGACAGGGTTTCTCTGTGTAGTCTTGGCTGTCCTGGAACTTACTCTGTAGACCAGGCTGGCCTCGAACTCAGAAATCTGCCTGCCTCTGCCTCCCAAGTGCTGGGATTACAGGTATGTGCCACCACGCCCGGCTCTTGGTCCCTTTTCTAGGTTATTCCAGGCATGTGAGTTTGGAAGCGGAAGGACATGTGGCCATCTATACCTCACAGGCCACACCCTGCTCTGTGGTTTTACATTGCTGAGTTCACCCATCGCCAAGCCACCTAGGCTTGCAGTCAGACCTCAAGCTGACAGAGCAGGGCTGTGCCCCTTGAGCAAGTTGTTCTTTTCTGGAGACAAGAATCTCTCTCAGGCTGGCTTCAGCTGTAGATCCTTCTGCTTCGGCTTCCCATGGGCTGGGACTGTAGCCTTGTACCAGCATGCCTGGCCGCCCTGGAGTTCTTTTGCCCTTTTGAGACAGAGTATCATACTGTTGTATATTCTAGCCTTGAACTTACTGTGTAGCCCAGTCTGGCTTTGGACAAACAGAAATCTTCCTGTCTTAAACTCCTTAGTGCTGAAAATTTTGGGCATGTACCACATAGTCTGTTCTCTCTCTCTCTCTCTCTCTCTCTCTCTCTCTCTCTCTTCTCTCCCTCTCTTCTCTTTCTCTCCTATTTTCTCTCCTCTCGTGTGTGTGTGTGTGTGTGTGTGTGTGTGTGTGTGTGTTTGGGGTGGGGAGAGTTAAGACGGGTCTTAAAACCATTTTTTTGTTTTGTTTTATGGTTTTTGAGACAGGGTTTCTCTGTGTAGCCCTGGCTGTCCTGGAACTCACTCTGTAGATCAGGCTGACCTTGAACTCAGAAATCTACCTGCCTCTGCCTTCCAAGTGCTGGGATTAAAGGCGTGTGCCACCACTGCCTGGCTAACAAAACCATTTATAAAATTAATTTTATGTGTATGAATGTTTTGTCTGAGTGTATGTCTGTGACCTGAGTGCCTGGTTTCTTGGAGGCTAGAAGAGAGCATCAGATCTGTAACCGGAGTTAGAAATGGTAGCGAGCTGCTGTGTGGGAGCCGAGAATCAAACCTGGCTCCTCTAGAAGAGCAGCAAGTGCTGTTAGCTGCGGGCGCCATCTTTGCAGCTCTGAAGACACAGGTCTCCAGAGTGCAGGCTGGCCTGGAACGCCTCACCCCTTCCCCTCCCTCCTAAGTGCTGGGGCCACAGGCGTGCATCATCACAGCTAGCTTTAGCTCCTGGGGATTCTTTTTTTTTGACTTTTTTTTTAAACCTTATTTATTGTATGGGATGTATATGCCTCTGTGCATGTGTGGAGGTCAGAGGGCGATTTGAATGTCCTTCTGTGTCAGTCCAGGGCTTGAACACTGGCTGTCCGTCTCAGCAGCAGGCATCTCTACCTTTTGAGCCATCTTGTCAGCCATGGGTTCTTGACACATCCTTTTCTCCAATGAGTTACCTCCTTTGTCCTAATAAGAAATGTTGTTTCTGCCATTTACAAATGAAAAGCTCTAACACAGTGTGTGGACCTCTAGCCTGAGTGAAGTTAGGAATTCTCTCACTCAGGATGAGTGTCCATGGGCCTGTGGGGGAAGGAGCTTCTGAACTCCCTCCTCCCTCCGTCTTTGTTCTACCTCTTCTTCCCTCCCTGTCCCCAGAGTCACAGCTTGGACATTTTCCAACTCAACACCATGCCAGTCTTTGTGGACCATAAATAGGAAAACAAACAAGGTTGTGGGGCAGTGAGGGACTATAATGGCCGAGATGGGAGTGCTTGGTGTGCTGGATGCGCTTGGGTTGAGCTGGATTTCCTTTCTTTCTTTTCCTTCCTTCCTTCCTTCCTTCCTTCCTTCCTTCCTTCCTTTCTCTTTCCTTCTTTCCTTCCTTTCTTTCCCCCCCCCTCCTTTAGCTGGCTGGCACTTTTGGCTGGCTGGCTGGGGTTGGGAGACCCCTGAGTTATGCTGGGATCCTATTGGTCATGTGTCATCTGTTGAACTGGCCGAGCAAGCTCACACAGCCTTGGACCTCCGGCCTCAGAACAAACAGTGCCGGGAAAGAGCAGAGGACACTCGCTAACGTTTCAGGCGCACAATGCCCTTCTGTGAGCATGAGCGCTGTCATCTCCACCTACACCTGCTTAAAGTTATGTCGTTTTTATTTACTTTGTGTGGAGGGAAGCAAGGGGGTACAGCACACCTGTGGAGGTCAGAGGTTAACTACCATCACACAGACCCTGGGGATCAAACTCAGGCTGTCAGGCCCGACGACAAACACTGCGAACCATCCCGTTAGCCCTACCTCCTCTTCAGAGGTCAGGAAGTGAGTCTTAGGGAATGGAGAGCCCCTGGATGCTCAGCTGGGGCGATCCTCCGTCTTTTCTGAGTGGACTTCCTGGGCCCCTCAGGAGTGTTACTGTGGAAGGCAGCTCCTCGTGGGGACCTCCAGGAGATGAAGTGCTTTAAGGATGGCTGGCTACATGTTCCACCTAGTTTCTGTTGCGATAACAGAATGTCCCCATGCCAGCCTAGATAGTTTGGAAAGGAAAGACGTTTGTCTTGGCCTGGGAGTTCAAGGGCAAGGCGTCTGCAGAGCGCTGCGGGCCGCGTGCTGCGTGAGCTCAGGGCAGAGAGCTCAGGGTAAGCTGCAGGAGAGTCTCACGGTGAGAGGGCAGCAGACAAGGAAGCTCCCTTCATTACACGCAGCCCTTGAAAAGACATCCTCCCCCTCCATGGCCTATTCGCCTTAAGGCAGCCAACCACCTCGGTTGGAGTAAGGGCCAAGCATCATAGGAGCCAGGTACAGAGGCGCTTCCTGCATCCCACAGTTCACATCCGCCACGCTGAAGCCTCTCCTGCATCCATGCCTTTCACTGAGAGGAGAGAGAAGCAAGAGGACCGCAGCCGCCGCCGCCATTGTTCCCACCCTCCTGGCCTCTGTCCGGTCGCTGGGGGCCTGGCTGGTTTTCAAAAGCAATGCGCAGGCTCCAAGAACTGCTGCAAACCGAGGCTTTGCCGGCCTCTAGTGAGAGAGTTGGAAGCTGCAGGTGGGAGACTGGAGTGTTTCTTCCTCTAATCCAGACAGCTCCAGGGACCTCAGAGAAGCCACAGGACCCTACACATGTCACTTCATCTCTCTGATTAGTACTCCCCCAGTGTCCGGGGCAGAGCAAGGGCGGAGTGAGGCGCAGAGAGCAGGGAGCTAAGGCACTGGAGTTGGGATTTGGGAATCCCAACCTGCCTGCTGAGGCGGTGACTGTCTTTCTAACATTCTTCCTAAGTATGTGCTGAAAACCTGGAGAGAACCGTTTTTTGGTGGTTTGGGTCCATCTATTTATAAGTGGGGGATGGTGGTGTTTATAGAAACTGCACAATGCTAGTTAGGCTGATAAATTTGTAGTTTTTTTAAAAAAAAAACTTTAAAAAAAGATTTATTTATTTATTTCATGTATGTGAGCACACTGTACTGCCTTCAGACATTCCAGGAGAGCACATCGAATCCCATTCCAGATGGTTGTGGGCTACCATGTGGTTGCTGGGAGTTGAACTCAGGACCTCTGGAAGAGCAGTCTTTGGTTTTTCGAGGCAGGGTTTCTCTGTGTAGTCCTGACTGTCCTGGAACTCACTCTGTAGACCAGGCTGGCCTCGAACTCAGAAATCCGCCTGCCTCTGCCTCCCAAGTGCTGGGATTAAAGGCATGGGCCACCACCGGGCCAGGCTGGAAGAGCAGTCTTAAACCACTGAGCCATCGCTCTAGCCCAAATTTGTAATTTTTAAAGATGGGTTTATTTTGTGTGTATGAGAGTTTTGCCTCCATGTACGCATACCATGTGCATGCCCAGTGCCCACAGAGGCCAGATGAGGGCGTTGGATTCCCTAGAAGTAGCGTTAGGGATGGTGGTGAGGTGCCGTGTGGGTGCTGGGGAAGAACCTGAGTGCCCTGCAGGTGCTCTCTTATCCACAGAGCCACCCCTCCATTGCCCTCTCTCCCCACCATGCTACAGAGCTGTCTTCTGACCCCCATACACACACCATGGCATGCCTACATCCAAGGGGTGTTTTGTTTGGGGCTGGAGTTTCACACCATAGCCCACACTGGCCAGAAACTGTTGGCAATCTTCCTACCTCAGCCTTCTGATGCTGATATTATTATACGCGTGAGCCACCATGCTAGCTTTATAAAAATTACAGAGAAGGGACCCAAACAACCAGAAAGTAACCCTGGGAGAGAAGGCTCGGTGAGGAGGGACTGCAGTTTCAGGATTTATTCTGCAAAGGCCCTAACACAGCTGCCCTCAAAGACTACTTCGTTTAGGTCACACATTTTGAATGTGGAAGAAGACAGTGGGTTACACAATAAATGTGGGGCTTACTGAGTAACTATTTGGAAGAAAAACAAGGTTAATGATTACCCTACCAATAGAACAGAATACATTTCAGAGATTAAATATTTACGTGGTTTTTTTTTTTAAAGCTATAAAAATACTAGACAGAAACATACCTGACTGTTTATGTAACCTTGGTATTGGGGAACATTTTTCTAAGCCTGTCTCTGGTAAGAGGAAAGAAAAAGATTTGACAGACTTTAATGCTTTTTGGAGTCAAATAATACCATGAAGAAGCCAGGAATTTGTGGCACACATTGGTGGTCCCAACTCATTCCAGAGGTCAACACTGGAGTATCAGTTGAGACCAGCAATATAGCAAGACCCTCTCATCTCAAAGATTAATAAGCAGAGCCAGTGTGGTGTCAAGTGTCTTTAATCCTAGCACTCAGGAGGCTGAGGTAGGTAGACCTCTTTGAGTTTCAGGCCAGCCTAGTTTGCAAAGTGAGTTCCCGGATAGCCAAAATTACAACTATGAAGGTAGCAAGGAGGATACTTTTATGGTTTGGGGTCACCACAGCATGAAAACCTATACAAAGGGTCGCAGCGTCAGGAAGGTGGAGAATCCCTCGCTGGGACTGAGGCTCCAGCCCTCCTCATTGTGCAAGCCGGATGCCTGAAGTTTAATCCCCAGAACACACGTAGAGTGCACGCGTCTGTAATCCCAGCATGCCTACGGGGAGCTGGGAGGCAGAGACAGGAGTCAGTGGGAAGGTGGAGGGTCAGGTAGCCTTGAGTAGACAGCAGCAACAGAAACATGACAGCCCCTGCCTCAGTAAGGTGGAAGGCAAGAACTGACGCCAGTGAATTGACCTCTGCCCTCCACACATGTGTGGAACGTGCATGCCATGCTCACATACCCAATAAGTAAATAAGTGCGTTAGCAAATTAATTAATTAATATGAGCTAGACGTATGGCTTCAAACCCAACAGTCAAGAGACAGGAGACAGAGACAGGCAGGTGAACTTTTTTTTTAAAGATTTATTTATTTAATGTATGTGAGTACGCTGTAGCTGGATAGATGGTTGTGAGCCTTCATGTGGTTGCTGGGAATGGAATTTAAGACCTACCCCTGCTTGCCCCAGTGGGCCCTGCTCGCTCCGGTTAACCGTGCTCGCTCAGTCCCAAAGATTTATTTATCATTATAAATAAGTACACTGTAGCTGTCTTCTGACACACCAGAAGACGGCATCAGATCTCATTATGGATGGTTGTGAGCCACCATGTGATTGCTGGGATTTGAACTCAGGACCTTTGGAAGAGCAGCCAGTACTCTTAACCGCTGAGCCACCTCTCCAGCCCCAAGCAGGTGGATTTTTATAACTTCAAGGCCTTTCTGGTCCATATAGCCAGGTCTAGCCCAGCCAAGGCTACACAGTGAGACCTTGCCTCAAAGAAATAAATACAAGCAAATTAATGACATGTTAGATTATAAGCTTCCCCCATCATATGTACTTTATGCAGTACTTACTTGGGATTGAACCCAGGGTTTTTTCCCAACCGGGCTACTCTGCAGCACCTACTGGGTGGATTTTTAAGGGCTAGATTTCCAATGGTGGCATTAATGGAAGGAGGAGAGAATTTATATTTTATTCAATGAATTTCTTTGGTGCTGGGGATTGGACTCAGGTCCTTACACATAGTATGTGTGTGTTTCCCCACTGGGCTGTGCCCTTAACTCTATGTTTTTGGTTGTGATGACCTGGCAACAGACAGAACAATTCTCTACATAGGCACTGATGTAGCATCCTTTTCCAGGCTGCTACGAGAGATGGCTAAGATTGCTTGATTCTCCAACAGGGGATCCGAGCTTGGTTCCTGGTACCCATATCAGACAGCCTTCAACCGCCAGCAACTCCAGCTCTAGGGGTTCCAACGCCCTCTTCTGAAGTTCTTGGACAGCTGCACCCACACACATACATCTCCCATACACTATATATATATATATATATATAAATTATATATTTAAATATATATAAATTATATGTTAATAAGATATAATATATATTAATAATATATAATAAATAATATAAATATATTATATATATATAAATTTTTAAAAACTTTTTTCTTTTCTTTGTTTTTGGTTTTGTTTGTTTTGTTTTTTGAGATGGGGTTTCATCATGTAGCTCTGGCTGTCCTGGAACTCACTTCGTAGACCAGGCTGGCCTCGAGTTCACAGAGATCCTCCTGCCTCTGTCTCCCTAGTGCTGGCATTAAAGGCGTGCACCCCCAATGCCCTGCAGAAACCCACCCCTTTCAAATGCTTGGGCAGAAAGTCACCTGCTCAGGCTAGAGGGCTTGTTATGGATGTTTTGGTGATGGTGACAGTGACGCAGTTGGAACCCTTTTGTCCTCCCCCTCTTGCAGTTCCTGCTCATTTTCCATAAGGCCGCTGCTGGTGAGCTGCAGGAGGACAGCGGGCTGCTGGCACTGGCCAAGTTTTCCGAGATTGATGTCGCCCTGGAGGGTGTCAGAGGTGCTAAGAACTTCTTCGAAGCCAAGGTGAGCGTCTGTTTCTTTCCTACGCAGCCACCGCTCTTCCTTGACCCCACCCTTGTGACAGGCACTTCCTATCCAGGGACCCATGAGCTCCCTCAGGACAAGGCAGGCTGTGTAATCCTTGCAGGTACTGTGAGTGGGGGTGGTGTGAGAGAGTGTATCCTCACACCATCAGGAAAACAGACACAATATAGAGACACCTGCTCACCGTGGCTTCCGAGGGTTTGTGGGTTCCAGGATCCAAGACATACTCTTCATGGGGGCTTTGCCTAAGGGTTCCTTTCTATCTCCACAACCACTTGAGTTGCTTTAACAGTGCCCCCCTTTAATTTTTCACATCTTAAACATCTGCAGTGGAGGGCTGGAGAGATGCTGCACTTGCCGTGGGCTGGAGGTCGGTTCCCAGCATCTATACTAGGCTGCTCCCAACTCCTCTAACTCCAGATCCAGGGAATCTGACACCCTCTTCTGGTTTCTATGCATGCGCGCGCGCGCGCGCGCGCGCGCACACACACACACACAGACACACACACACACACACAGACACACATACACACACTTTAAAAGAAATATTAAGACTGTTAAAAATCAGTCTTAAGCTGGGCAGTGGTGGCACATGCCTTTAATCCCAGCACTTGGGAGGCAGAGGCAGGTGAATTTCTGAGTTCGAGGCCAGCCTGGTCTACAGAATGAGTTCCAGGACATCCAGGGCTATACAGAGAAACCCTGTCTTCCTGTCTTGATAAATAAATAAATAAATAAATAAACAAACAAATAAATAAATAAAAGTATAGGTCAGAGACAAGCAGGAGAGGGTTCAGAGGAGGATGCCACATCAATGTTTGTTTCATTGAAAGTAGTCCAGAGGTGGGAAGAAAGCCCCACAGCCCTTCGAGTTCACAGTCATTGAACACCGAGGCACCTCCCCAAAGTTAGTCTCTGCAGAGCATACCTGTAGATACACAGACAGGCGAGCCCTCCATATCTGCTGCCAAGCAGGGCAGGGTACAGTGAGACGGTCACATGCTCCCCACCAGATCTGTCACCCAAGAGCAGATCTGCCTCCTGAGCTCACATGGTCACCCTGGCCCTGTTTCCATTTGTAGCACACAGGTAGCAGCGGGATTGAAGGAGCTTACATATACAGTGTTAAGCAATTGCCTGGCTCGTGGGGCAGCAGCCAGCATGTCGTCGTCGTAGCATGGGACTGCATGCTTCTTCAGTTTCCAGCCTCCGGGGGACTTTGAGTTTCTTTCAGGAGCTTATCCAAGGCCAGAGTGACCTTGGTGACATCCTGTCCCGCTTAGAGCTCAAAACAGGACTCAGTCCTCTTGTGTCTGTGATGCTCAGAGATAGACCCTGTTGGCAAAGCTCAGCCAGTGCGTTGACTTCTGAAACCCAGGAAGAGGGGGCGGAGCATTTGCCTTCCTCAGGGGGCCTACACAGTGCCGGGAGGAAAGCCCATGACTCATTGACGCAGGGCGTAGAGATAAGGTTCCATCACGTTAGCAGTCTCTTGAGACTTCTTGGGAAGGGGCCTAGGACTGAGGCAGGAGAGTAGCAGGACACTTCACTGCTGTGGTGCACTGGGCGCAGCGCACGACTCCCCGTGGCTGTGTCATCTAGCTGTGCAGGACCAGTCATGACTTGCCTGTGAGCTCCACCTCAGCCTCATCCAGTCCTTGAGATGTTCCTGGAAATGTTCACAACCAACTCTCAGAACCTCTAGCTCCTTTTGTCCAGAGTACAACCCCAGGGCCTCTGTTTGGAGAAATCACCTTCTAGGGCAGCCCGCTCCTGGCTAACCAGGCCTGGGAAGGCCCCTCTCCCGAGTGCCTGTATTCTATGTGTAAGCGGCACTGTTTTGTATCTGTTCAGAGTGCTCTCAGACACTTGCGAGGAGTATCCATTGATCTGTCTGTAGAGCAGTTAATATTCTGCCTCTGGAATGTCCCCCTCCCGCTGTGCTTGGGCTCCTGGCAGGGATTCTCCTATAACACTGCTGAGGTAGAAGGAAACCGGGCACAACCTAAACTACCATTACCAGAGACAAAGCCGTCCTGGTGGGGCCATGCGTTTCCTCACTCCGCAGCCCTCAAAGATTGAGAGGAGGCTGCGTGATATGTGTAGACAGACGTCCAAAATAAAGCAAGCAAAGTCATATGTGTGACACTTGGTTTTAAATACAGAAGGCAGCCTAGATAATTACATATGAAAGTATTAGTAATAGTTAACGTCCAGGGACTCATTTTATATTTTCAGAGTGTCGTGGAATTAGTGTGCTTTGTTTTTATAAGGAGAAAAGATGAAACGAAAAAAACACAATAAACTTTATCCTACTTGCCATGTTTATATGTCTGCTTCCCCAGTGAGACTCAAAGACAGAGTAGGCGTGTCCTCTTTGTAATTACAGCGCCCAGTGTGTAATGGCTCTCAATAAATGTTTTGCATGAATGACGGATGGAGGGAAGCGCTGCTTGGACTTGGGAGAGGCCATAAAGGCGATGACACTGGTGACAGATGTTCTAAGATGAATGGGGATTCACCTTGTAATCAAGGAAGGGAGGCGTTCTGGTCATGGGAACTGCAAGCGAAGGCTCCAAGGTGCTGAGAGCCAGGAGTCCTGGAGGCTGGGGAGGACATGGGAGCACGGGAGCAGGCGGGGCTGACGCCATAGCTGGGTAAGCAAGCCACGGTGCAAGTATGCAGACCTAGGAACAGGGTCACACTTCTCCCCCTTTGTCCTGAGGTAGGTGACTCTTGAGAGCAGATGGTCCCCGGATGTAACCCCCCCCCCAGGCTGAGAGGACACCTGTAGACTGGCCTTCCAGGCTCAACTCAAGTCTCTCGAAAACGTTTTTGGGTGTGTGTGGGGAGGCTGATTGTCGGGAAACAAGTTTTGGTAGATGCAGTGCTATAGGTGGCTGCCTGAGCAGCCAGCCAGGCTGGGATGGCACACACAGCTGCAGGGGCTGGAGAGCCCTCAGAGGAATAGGACTGACTTAGGACAGATGCATTAGGAGAGGTTTCTACAGGTGCATGGGGAAGGATGACGGTTGTCAAGCATTGTGACAGTAGGACCAGGGACAATACAATGAGACACAATTTTAAAACTCCAGTCACTGCCTTATTGGGAAACATGGGGATACCAATTGGAGGTGTGCATAGAAGAGGAGAGCTGAGATTTTTTTTTTTTCTATCAAGAAAGCCCCTCCCCTAAGTTGGAGTGGTTTGAGGAGAGGGAAGTGATTAACCGGGCTTGGGTGTGAAGTCCAAGGTAACTTCAGGTACAGTAGAGACACGCCCCGATTTGGTGGGTACAGTGATGGTTGCATGTGGTCCTCCAATCATGGCCACACGGAGGCTATAAAAATGTCTGTCTGTCTGTCTTGGGTGTCTGTGTGTCTTGCTGGAAGAATAGATCATGAAGCAATTCTCCCATTTTCTATACCTACCTTTAGCAACGGTTGGAGCATAGCTGTCCTCATAGCCCCTTCCAGGGGCCGGGGTGGGCCCCGACTCCACGTGCCAGGTGAGCTTCGCATAGGAAGGAGAAAGGAGGAAATATGATTTATGGGCACCCAGGAACACAGAGGATGGGAACCATCACCCCAAGTTCATGCTGAGCCAGCAGGAGAGTAGATTTTAGTGGCGACTGGCCTGTGGGGAAGACTTGTATTTGAATCTTCAGGAAGATGGGTCATCAGAGGCCTAAGGGAATGCTGGAGGAAAAAAAAATGCTACTTTGCTGGATGAGAGTGGTTTGGGTTTTTTAAATTTCATTTTTATTGTTTGTCAGTTATGTGTATGGCTACGTCTGTGTTAGGGTACAGGACTATGACGGCAGGTTCCCGAAGACGGAAGAGTCATCAGATGCCTCTGGACTTAGAGGTGGCTTTGAGCCTCTTGGGGTGGGTGCCGGGAATTGAACTTAGGTCCATCTGGAAGAGAGCAGTGTGTGCTCCTAACCTGTGAGCCATCCGTCCATCCCTAGCCATTCCCTCCTTCCTACATCTGTGGGTCCTACAGATGGAACACAGGTTGTCAAATTTGGCAGCACCCATCTGACCAGCCCTCAGCAGAGACGCCTAAGGGCGCATATTCACTGTTGGACTGATTGCACTGGGATAGGACATGAATGGACCTGGTAGGAGGAGCTCTGAGAGCCAAGTCTCTATTGCAGGTGCCTGGGCAGGTGAGACAGTAGCTTGGGGTTAGGTTAAAAAAATTTTTTTTTTGTTTACTTTGTAGCTTCTGAGAGAGCTCAGCATGGGTTCCTATAAGGGGGAAATTGTCTAGGAAATGTAGAAATAAAAAGCAAGATGACTGAGAAAACAGGATATGGGATCGGGAGTTAGGGTGGCCTCTAGGACCCAGAGGTGAGATGGTCAAGGACGGGTTATAAAACCCAGAGGCAAGATGGTCAAGGACAGGTTATAGAACCCAGAGGTGAGATGGTCAAGGATGGGTTATAGAACCCAGAGGTGAGATGGTCAAGGACGGGTTATAGGACCCAGGGTGAGATGGTCAAGGACGGGTTATAGGACCCAGGGGTGAGATGGTCAAGGACGGGTTATAGGACCCAGAGGCGAGATGGTCAAGGACTGGTTATAGAACCCAGAGGTGAGATGATCAAGGACGGGTTATAGGACCCAGAGGCGAGATGGTCAAGGACGGGTTATAGAACGCAGAGACGAGATGGTCAAGGACAGGTTATAGAATCCAGAGGTGAGATGGTCAAGGACGGGTTATAGGACCCAGAGGCAAGATGGTCAAGGACGGGTTATAGGACCCAGAGGCAAGATGGTCAAGGAAGGGTTATAGAACACAGAGACGAGATGGCCAGGGCTAGACTATAGAACCCAGTGGCAAGATGGTCAAGAACAGGTTATAGAACCCAGAGGTGAGATGGACTTTTGTGGTGCAGGAGACAAATGATGAAAGGTGAAGAGATGGCAAATCTCCCTCTAGGAGACCGTGGGGAGGGGGAGAGCTGGTGCTGGGTCAAACCTCTTCGAATGTTTCAGGTTCATACACCAACTCCCTGGAGGTAGGTGTTATTGTCCCATTTGGGTTGGTTTTCCTGTGTGTGTGTGTGTGTGTGTGTGTGTGTGTGTGTGTGTGTGTGTGATTTGAGAAGAAGTCTCCCATAGTGTGGGCTAACCTTGAACTTTTAATCTTCCTGCTATCACCGCCCAGTGCTGGGAAAATCAAGCATTTGCCACCAGACTCCGCGGCTGTCCACACTGAAGATAAGGATGTTGAAGCTTAGACAGTGTTTCCTTGGTAAACATTTAGCAACAAACTATCACCTTGTAGTCCCAGCGTTCAGGAGGCAGAGATAGGAAGTTTATGAGTTCAAGGCGCAGGTCCACTATGTACAGAGTTCAGCAGAGGCCTGGACTACAGGAGGGCCTGCATTATAAATACCAAGTTTGTTTTAAATTTTATAAATAACATACTTTATGTCCTTTGTCATACTCTGAGTAGCTATTGATTCACAGAGATTGATCTGCAGAGAAAGTGCTTTTTCCCCGGTACTCTTGCATCTGTTGCCAGATTGTGGTTGCCATGGACAAAAAAAAAAAAAAAAAAAAAAAAAAAGTTTCTAGGACTGGAGAGATGGATCAGTAGCTCTTAACTGGAGGACCTGGGTTTGAGTCCCACATGGCCGTTTACAATTGTCTGTAATTCCAGTTCCAGGGCTACCAAAGTCCTCTTCAGGCCTTTACGCATGCATGTAGAGCACAAACTTACATGAAGGTAAAAATACCCAAACACGTTAAAATAGAATTTTAAAAAAATTAGTTCCAGGCCGGGCGGTGGTGGCGCACGCCTGTAATCCCAGCACTTGGGAGGCAGAGGCAGGCGGATTTCTGAGTTCGAGGCCAGCCTGGTCTACAGAGTGAGTTCCAGGACAGCCAGGACTACACAGAGAAACCCTGTCTCGAAAAACCAAAAAAAAAAAAAAAAAAAAAAAAAAAAAATTAGTTCCATTATGAACGTTAGTTCCTAGTTTGAGGTAATTCATAAAGAAAAAAGTGAAAAAATGAATTCTGAAGCCTCAGGCTGGGTTCGATGGTGCATGCCTCTAATCCCAGCCCTTAGGAAGCTGAGGCAGAGTTTTGCAGCATGTTTGAGGCTAGCCTGGGCTGCATAGCAAGTACCAGGACTGTCAGAGCTACATAGTGACTATCTGGGTGGGGGAGGGGGGAGCTGAGTGTTACAGCTCTGAGGAGACAGGTACCGGGGTAGTCAAGGAGCCAAGGAGTACCACTGAGTCACACCATACAAGAGATTGGGAGATGGGGGTGTTTCAGACTAGAAGCAATAGGGAACTAAGCAAGACACAGGCTTATATAGGGCTTCTTAGGGAGAAGTTTTTCAGGGTAGAAATTTCTAGGGCGGGGATTGGTGAGATTTTGAGTCCTGAGCCTGGGCAAGCCCAGGGATTGGTGGGTTTTTGAGGTTAGAGATTGGTGGGTTTTGGGTTTGTTTTTTTTTGTTTTTTGTTTTTTGTTTTTTGTTTTTGTTTTTGTTTTTGTTTTTTGTTTTTTTAGCTCCGGGATTGGTGGGGTTTTGAGCTCAGGGACTGGTGGGTTTTGAAACTGGGAAGGAGGGTAGCTTAAGAGATAACCCAGTGGTTAAAGTGTTTGCTGCAGACCAGAGTTCAGATCATAAGACACCTTGTGAAGCAGGGCATGTTAACACATCTATAATCTCAGTTCTCCTGTGGCAAGAAGGGAAGTGGAGAGAAGCAGACCCCAGAAGCTAGCAGACCAGCTAGCCTGCATACAGGGATATGAATAAGAAAGCTACCTTGTCTCAAACAAGGTGAGGGTGAAGACCAACACTTGAGGTTGTCCTCTGACATTTACACATGGTGTGCACGTGCTCACACACACACAACCATCAACAGAGAGAGATAGAGCAGGAAGGGGAGGAAAACACAACTTCAAGTTCATTGCTTGATGTACTAAGCAATTTCTTGTTGATGATTTCAAGTTCCAAGAGGTCATCCTCTCTCCCTGTCTCGGGACATTTCATGACGCAAAGGCCACAGACAATATAGCTTCACCTGCATTTTAAACATTTCCCCAGCCCATTACGACCAGATTGTGTAAGACAGAGACAATGAAGGCCAACTGCGTGGCGTTGGCTGTTTCCCGTGGTGTAAGTATTCACACTGAGGTTGAGTTCAAGCTCTCGGTGGAATGCGGGTGCAGGTGGAGCCAGGAACCTGCTCACAGTCTTAAAATCATCACCCAGCATTCCCAGTCTGGAGTCACAGCCCCGCCAGATAATAGTAACATTTAGTAATATGATGGCCCTTTCAGTACTCGACCCTTTTCCTGTTGGTAGGATTGGTTATGGATTCACTCCATTTAAAATGTTGTAAGGACTAATTTTATAAACGGCTCACAGACATTCTAGGAATGAAGAGGTTGGCTTTTGGGCAGTTACAAGCCAGTCGCTTGTAGGTCCAGCATGCCACGAGGTAGTGGAAAGACGGCATCTGTTTTCTTCCAGTTGAAGGAGGCAGAGAGGGAAGGGATTGGTGACCCTTCAACTGGCCGCTGTGAGGAGAGAGGTGAGAAGGAAATCCAATGAAGACCCAGCTCCAGCTGGAAATCCCGAGTCCCAGTGGTTCTAGCCACTATCCTTATAAGGGACTTGTATTGTTTTTATGTATGAGTCTTTTGCCTGCATACATGTATGTGCACCACATGCCTACAGAGCCCAGAAGGTGTCCAGAGTCCTTGGAACTGGAGGTTCTGATGGTTTTGGACTGTCATGTAGGTGCTGGGAACTGAAACTTGGTCCTCTGTGAGTACTCGTAATCACTAAGCTTCCTCTCCATATGGAGGAGATTGTTTTTAAAGTGTGCCCTCCGCTTGGAAGCATGCATTCGGAATCGTGGCGGCGAGGGTGGACCTTGGTGAGGGGGGTGGGAAGACGTGGTGATGTGCCAGGCGGAAGTGCAGCTGGGGAGTGAAGTGTACTTGGCCCTTTGTGTGCATGAAGGGGTTGGTTCTAGAGCCCACAGTATAAAGTGGTGTGTCGCCGGGCGTGGTGGCGCATGCCTTTAATCCCAGCACTTGGGAGGCAGAGGCAGGCGGATTTCTGAGTTCGAGGCCAGCCTGGTCTACAGAGTGAGTTCCAGGACAGCCAGGGCTACACAGAGAAACCCTGTCTCGACAAACCAAAAAAAAAAAAAAAAAAAAAAAAAAAAGTGGTGTGTCCGGTTGGAGAGATAGTGTGCTTGGCAAAGCACTTACCCTGCAAACATGAGGCCCCAAGTTCAAGCCCCTGAACCCACCTGACATGGTGGTATATCTGGATCCTTGGGGCTCCCTAGCCAGCCAGCCTACGTAGCAAACTCCAGGCTAAAGTGAGGTGAGCACCCAAGGAACTACAGTCAAGGGTCTTCCGGCTCTCCGTGTGTGTGTGTGTGTGTGTGTGTGTGTGTGTACATGCATGTGCTTGTGTATACACACCTATGAAGTGGCTTATGTTTGTGCTAATCTATGTACATCCCCTCATGTATTTTAATACAGCTAAGTGTTGAGGAATTTAGAGATTTATTATGTTTTAATTTCATTTCAGTAGTTTTTGAAATACAGCCACATATGTAGCTCAGGTTGGCCTCAAATTTGTAATCTTCCTGCCTTTGTCTCCAAAGTGCTTCCAGAGTGCTACAACTAAATTTGTACACAAACACACATGGTGAGATCTTTTATTTACTTAAAGTGCTGAGGATCAAATCCAGGGCTTTATTCCTGCAAAATATCCACTTCTATTACTGGGATGTACCCACAACTTGATATTCAGTATTGCAAAAGCATAGACAATAATAAATAACTAAAGATTATTAATAACACATAATGCAGATAAGTAACAAAAGAAGGTGATTGGGTGCAAAAAAGGTCATGTCATGTTCATTTTCTGAAGCCACTGATTTTTGAGAATGAAATCAGATAAGAATGACAGGCCATGAAAAATCTTGTTTCTTTTTATTTTGAGACAGAGTCTCATTAGGTAGCCCTGGCTGGCCTGGAACTCTCTGTGTGGCGCAGGCTGCCCTCAGACTTAGAGGTTTGCCAGCCTCTGCCTCACAAGTGCTGGAATGACGAAAGGTTATGCACCACTGCAGCCAGCCAAAGGGGGGAATGTTTATATCATGTCTTGTAGCTGGGAAGTGGAAGAATAGGGTTCAAAATACAGTAAATGAACAAAATGTTTAAATAACTTTAAAAAAGAGAAATGTACAGCCGGGCGGTGGTGGCACACGCCTTTAATCCCAGCACTTGGGAGGCAGAGGCAGGCAGATTTCTGAGTTTGAGGCCAGCCTGGTCTACCAAGTGAGTTCCAGGACAGCCGGAGCTACACAGAGAAACCCTGTCTCGAAAAACCAAAAAACAAAAAACAAAAAACAAAAAAAAAAAGAGAAATGTAGCCAATGAGAATTTTAAATTAGGGCTGTGGGAGATGGTACATATGTATAATGCAGTTCTTCAGAGATCTTAGGGTAATAAGAAATAGAATATAATTACACTATTCAAGTAGATTCCTTCTAAGTGTAAGGTTGAAGCCCAATAGCAAATTTAATAGTGAGGAAACTGGGGGCTAAAGAGCTGTCTCGGGAGGAGCAGGTGCGGCTCTTCTGGAGGTCCTGAGTTCAGTTCCCGGCACCCACACCACGTGACTCACATCCACCTGTTGCTCTAGCTCCAAAGGCACCCAGATACATGCACCATTTTAAAATAAATTTAATTAGAAATTAAAAAGGAAATCAATTAATTAGAAAATTTCAAAATAGAGTGTTATATGTAGCCCAGGTTGGCCTCAAGTCTGCAATCTTCCTGCCTTTGTCTCCAAACAAATTTTAATTAAAAAGAAATTTATGCTCATTTTCTGATTCTCAGGTTTGAATTCATGGCCTCAGGCATGCTAAGCACAGGAGGGACCACTGGATTCTACCTCATACCCCAAAACAATGCTTAAACAGAGTATCAAGTGATACTAAATCCTGGGGGGGGGAGGGGGAGGGCAAGCACAGCAGCCATGGAAATAGCATTTCACACAAGAAATGGATGTCTTCCATGAAGGAGCTGAGTGACGGGAAATATAGGAACAATAGTGAACTGTCAACAGAAGATTCTGAGAACAGCTGGGCCCAGTAGGACAGGCTTTTCAGCTTAGCCACTTGGGAAGCTGAGGCAGCAGGATCACAAGTTGCCAGCCTAACCCTGTCTCAAGAAGTTGAGGTCTGAGAATACAGGACAAGGAGAGATGCCCAGTCTTTGAGAGGTCTTTTCTAAAAGGCTCAGTTTGAAAATAGACTGCCATGTAGATAGGTAGATAGATAGATAGATAGATAGATAGATAGATAGATAGATAGATAGATAGAAAAATAGACTACCAAGATAGATGATAGATAGGCAGATGATAGATAAGTAGATAAATAGATGCAAAAGAAATAAAACACACAAAAAAGTTACAGGTAATTGTAAAAGACAGTTGGCTAGATATTTTAAGTAGAAGAATTTAAAATATCTCCTTTATACCCTATATAAAAATAGATGAGGGACTGGAGAGGAGGCTTGGTGGTTAAGAGCACTGGCTGCTTTTGCAGAGGACCTGGGTTCACATCCCAACACTGCAGAGTGGCTCACAAACATCTGTAACTCCAGTTCCAGGGGATGCAGTGGCCTCTTTTGACCTCCACAAAAACCAAGCAGCCACACATGTGGTGCACATGCAGGCAAAGCACTCATACACATAAAATGGTATTAAAAATCTAAAAGGAGCATGTGTCTGTCTCTGTATGTGCACGCACACGCATACCAACCAAATAAAGTCAGGTATATCTCACACCTGTCAAACCAATGTTTGTGAGGTGGAGGCAGGAGGGTCAAAACTTGAAGGCCAGTTTGGGCTACACAGTGAGTTTGAGGCTAGCTCGGACTACATTGAGCAAAATCCACATGAGCAACGTATTAGAAGCAAAATCCACATGGAAATATTCAAGGAAAATACAGAAAGATGGGTTTAGAGCATTGGAGGCTTTTTTCGATGTGATATAAAAGACAAAAGCTAATTGTTGATAAATTACATCAAGATTTTAAGTACTTTGGAGGCTCACAGGAACAGACAACAGGAAGATTAGCAGCAGGGGATTGATATTACGTAGACAGCTGTAGATTGGAAGAGAAAAGCTGGACAGGAAAATGGGCAAAGGATCCAAGTGGGTAACTCACCAAGGAGGAAATGGGAGAAGATGACAATATGTTTTTGTCTACAGATTGGCAAGAAAATGAGGCTAATCATGATAAGCTTTGGCCAAGGGTGCGTGTGAGTGTTTCTGGTCCAGAACCGTGAGAGTGTAAATGGGAGCGGCTGCGGTCAAGGGCTGTATCATACATAGCCTTCGTTAAAATCACCTACACACTCAGTGTGCCATTGCGAGATGGTACAAATGTGTAAACCGTGAACAAGAAAAAAGTCAGCTCTAGAAGGGAGGATTTTGAAATGGTTTTATCTGATTAGGTATGATTATTATTGAGACCTGTCTGGTGTGTCCCAGGCTCTCTTCAAACTTGCTGTGCAGCCAAAGATGGTCCCACACATCTGTTGCGGTAAATCTCTAACCACAATAAGCCCGTGCAAAGAACACATTAACTCAGTTATTATAAGCTGCACGCCTGGATTGGGCAGATAAACCGCTACACTGCCTTCTCTAGGCCACATGGTTTTGTTCCATCTTCCTTCCACCTCCTCTTCCGACGACTTCCTCTGCCTCCTCCGCGTCGTGTCTCCCTTTCTCTTTCTCCCTCCAAAACCTCCAGCCTCACCTTTCCTTCCACTGCCCAATCACAGGCTCTGGCCTTTACTTGACTAGTTAAAACGGGAAGAAGGTTCACAGGAAACGATCCACTCCTCGTTGGGGCAGCCCCTCTTGAGGCAAAATTAGCATCAAAATACAACTCCAGGGCAATCCACTACACACTTCTGATTCTCTGTTTTCACCTCCTGAGTTCTGAGATTGCAGGTGGGCACCACCACGTCCAGCTTCCTGCAGTACTGGGGACTTATACATGCATTCTCATACACGGCAGGCAAATACTCTACCAGCTGAGGTATATATCCTTCAGCCCCAGGTACCGTATTATTGAAAATAAGTCCATACGTTTAAAAAAGCATATTATTAAATCCCACTCACAACATGAACATAAACATGTAATATTTGTTTTTATTTAATTGGTTTTAGAGACTGGATCGCACGCGCTAGCTCTGGGTGGCCTAGAACTCTGTATGTCCAGATTGGCCTTGAACTCAACACTCTGCCTTCTGAGTGTTAGGATTGCAAGTGTGAGCCATCACGCTTAGCTAAACACGCAGTGTTTTTATAATGTATAGTGCCAAAACAAGCCAGAATGTAATATTTAGTAGTAAATTTAGAATGACTCACTGAGTTTAAGTTTTATTTTTGTGGTTACTGCGGGTTGAACCCAGGACCTCACGCATGCCAGGTAAGTCCCCAGCCACTGAATCATATTTCAGCCAAGAACTACAATGTTGATGGAAACACACAATCAGCATTGGGGCAGGGGTTGGGGGTGGGGAACTGATGCATTGGAGCTGGAGAGAAGATGGTTCAGTGGTTACACATATGTATTGTTCTTCCAGAGGACCCAAGTTTATCCCCCAGTGTCCAAGTCATTCAGAAAGCTATTGTAAAGGTTTTCCTTGTGGGCTGGGGAAATGGCTCAGTGGTTAAGAGCACTGAGTGTTCATCTAGAGGTCCTGAGTTCAGTTCCCAGCAACTACATGGTGACTTACAACCATCTGTAATGTGATCCAATGCACTCTTCTGGTGTGTCTGAAGAGAGTGATACTGTACTCACATACATTAAATAAGTAAAAAAAAAAAAAAAAAAAAAAAAAAAAAAACCTTTAAAAAGAAGATTTCCCTTTGCAGTCCATATTAGATACGACCCCAAAGACTCCCAAGGTATTTGCTTTTTGTTCTTCCACCTAGAATATAGCACTGTTTTTAAAAATATTTTTTTTTTACTAATTCTTTGAGAATTTTACACAATGAATTTGATCCTGTTTGTCCCTAACAGCTCCCATTAACACTTCCCAAATCCACCTCTTCCCTCCACCACAATATGCATCCTTTAAAAAAAAAAAAAAAACCTATTGACTCTGCTTTGTGTGAGACTGGAGCATGGTTGACCTACTAGGAGTCACACACTAGGAGTCACAATTGACTCTTGGCAGGGCAGTGGTGGCACACGCCTGTAATCCCAGCACTTGGGAGGCAGAGGCAGGTGGATTTCCCCTGGTCTACAGAATGAGTTCCAGGACAGCCAAGGCTACACAGAGAAACCCTGTCTCGAAAAAACAAAACAAAACAAAAAACAAAAAAAAGGAAAATTGACTCCATCTCCCAGAAGCCATCAACTTCCCATAGGTCCTCAAGGGTGAGGGTTCATGAGCCACTTCCTACCCATGCTAGAATGCTGACTGGCTTGAGCCCGTGCAGGTCTTGGTGCTGTGCGTTCCTGGACTAGCCGGTGCTACTCCTTCAACTCCCGTACTCCCTGACCTCTGGCTACAAGAGCTACAAGAGTAGCATTTCCACCCACCCTTCTGTGATTGTCCTTGAGTCTAGGGAAGGGTGTGTGTCCCATATGTGTCTGAGCACTCTGCGTCTTGACCATCTTGACCAGTCATGAGTTTCTGCGTCACCTTCTCTGCTGAGATCTGAGAGTGCCACTTGGCCCAGTTCAAGGACTGCTCCACCAGAAAGTAGCGATACCGTTGTGAAAACAAAGAAACGTAAATGTGGGAAACGGTTTGGGAAAGTGGCTTCATAGAGCTTGCCTACCACCAGGAGCTAGAGGATGCGCATTAGCACCCTGAAAAAGAACAACCCCCCACCCCCACTCCCGGAAATAGAAGCAGGTAGAAGTCAGCCACAGGTAAAGGGCTCAACAGCAGATTATGGATGAAAGGAAGAGGTGTCAATGGAGCCCCTGTCCTCAGGAGCGCCAGCACCCTTTGTCCAAGCTTTGCATGGCCGCAAGGGTTTGGGGTGCCAGCACCCCCAATATCCTCCCCTGCCCTCACCGTGTCATCTGTTTGCTATTTCTCTGCAGGCCCAGGCCTTGTCATGCTCCAGTAAGTTCGAAGCTGAGTTAAAAGCTGAGCAAGATGAGCGGAAACGGGAGGAGGAGGCCAGGAGGATCCGCCAGGCAGCCTTCCGGGAGCTCAAGGCGGCTTTCAGCGCGTAGTCCTGCTGACCTGACCCTTGACCAAGGCAGTGCCTTACTGACACCCTGGAGGTGATGACCAGGATTTTCACAGCAGCCTTCTGCGCAAATGACCTCCCCCTCAAGGCCCAGGCCTGTTTCTTAGTGCTTCTGGATAGCCAGCGACTGCTTTCATCCTTCCCAGGGTTCTGGCCCCTTCCAAACGGTTGGCCAGCTAGGCTTTCCCGGCCTTCACTCCTTTGCCGTTATCTGTAGCCGAGATTCGTTTCTTCTTGGAAACTTTATTTGGCCCCGTGTAGTCCTATGTCACAAGTCATGTTCATCTACGGTTCCCAGAGGACATGTTGCCCGTCGTCCCCAGGAGTTTTTCCGGGTAGTCCTTGCTTCCTGGTCAGCGTCTGTCTTCTTGTCATTACTCAGATTCCACTGACTTCTTTTTCACCGTCTTCTACCCTACTGTGATGACGGGATTTGGAGGAGGACTTGTGGGTCAATACCTCTATCCCCTCACCAACCGGGGACAGGCTTGATGCTGTCTTTGCCCATCTCCTGGCTCTTAACAATGCCTACCCTATGCTTCCCCCTCGTTCTTCGTTTCCCAGTCCAGCCATTTTCCCACTAAGTCCTTTCCTGCTAAGAATGAGAGAATCGTCAGGAGTAATATTAGTGAGTAGAAGGGTAGCTGTCACCCGACCCCATGCAAGTCAGAGTGGACCTGCGGAATTCTCAAGTGACATCCAAGGTCTTTTGAAGTCATGACCATCTCCCCGTGTCTGACATCAGCTCCAAAGAACTGAAAGGAATGCACTCTCGCCCACGGGGACAGATTTTTGTATCTTGTGAGTTTCTTGGGACTTCTCACAAATACCAGGGGGTTGTATTTTTTAACAAAGACAAAACCAAAAATTCTTAATGTCATATTTATTACTTCTCTTTTGTAACTGCTGTCTTTACAATAAAGAAAACACCTGCCCTTCTATCTTACAGCTCTTTTAAATAAAATGTGCAAATGATCTTTGCCTTCATACCAGTGTGCCTTTGGTCTTCTTTGAATTAGGGCGTGGGGGGGGGGCTGGAGAGATGGCTCAGTGGTTAAGAGCACCGACTGTTCTTCCAAAGGTTCTGAGTTCAATTCCCAGCAACCACATGGTGACTCACAACCATCTGTAATGAGATCTGATCTGGCTCCCTCTTCTGGGGTGTCTAAAGACAGCTACAGTGTACTTACATATAATATATAAATCTTAAAAAAAAAAAAAAAACAGAATTAGGGGATGTAAGAATGCGTTTTCTATGGGGTCAGTTCAGCCTTGGGTTTCTGATGACACTGAGTTCCTGATTGGTAGAAATAGGAACAGGATGGGTAGTGCTGGAGGTATAGTTCAGTGGGTAGTGCGTGGGTTACCTGCCCAGCATGCTTGAGTTCAAGCACCATACAACCAATTATGAGCAGTAGATTCCTGCATTCTCAGCATTTTAGGATAAAGATGCAGAATTCAAGTTTCTGGTTATTCTTGGCTTTTAAGAGAAGTCAGGGGAATCCCAAAAAAGAGGAGGAGGAAGGATTCAAGGAACCAGAGCGCAAGAAACAACCCATAGAATCAACTAAGCAAGGCTCACAGGGGCTCACAGAAGCCTGAAGTGACCACCAGGGACCCTGTATGGGTCTGAACTAGGTCCTCTGCGTATACGTTACAGTTGTATACCTTGGTATTCTTGTGGGACCCCTAACAGTGGTAGTTGGAGGGACTGAAGAGATGGCTCAGCATTTAAGAGCACCAACTGCTCTTCCAAAGGTCCCAGCAACCACATGGTGGCTCACAACCATCTGTAATGGGGTCTGGTGCCCTCTTCTGGTGTGTCTGAAGACAGCTATAGTGTACTTATATGTAATAATAAATCTTAAAAACACACACACACACAACAGTGGTAGTTGGAGCGCTCTCTGACTCTTTTGCTTATACATGGAACCCTTTATCTCCTAGTAGGTCACCTTGCCCAGCCTTGATTTGAGGATTTGTGCCTAGTCTTGTTGTAATTTGTTATGACATGTTCGGTTGATATCCCTGGGAGGCCTGCTATTTTGGGGGGAAGGGGGAGCAAGAGGAAAAGGAGGAAGAAGAGGAGGAGGAGGAGGAGTGAAACTAGAGGAGCTAAGAGGAGTAGCAGCAAGGGAGATTGTGTTCAGGGTATATAAAGTATGTAAAGAATAAAAATTGAAAAAAAAAAAAGAAAAATTTATGTACATTGACCAGCATCAAAAGCAACAAAGAAAGAGGGCTGGAGAGATGGCTCAGTGGTTAAGAGCACCGACTGCTCTTCCTTCCAAAGATCCTGAGTTCAAATCCCAGCAACCACATGGTGGCTCACAACCACCACAACAAGATCTGATGCACTCTTCTGGTGTGTCTGAAGACAGTTACAGTGTACTTACATATAATAAATAAATAAATCTTAGAAAAGAAAGACAGGAATCAAACAGCAAAGCTGGATAGTGGTGGCAATAAAAACAAAGAAAAAGAAAGAAAGAAAAAACGAGCCAGCCTGGTGCTGGTGGTGGCACCTTTAATCCCAGTACTTGGGAGCCAGAGGCACACAGATCTTTGTGAGTTCAAGGGTAGCCTGGTCTACAGAGAGATCCAGGATAGCCATGGTTATACAGAGAAACCCTGTCTGGAAAAAACAAGAAAGAAGAGAGAAGAGAGAAAAGAAGAAGCCATGGTTTATTAACTTTAACAAATATTTCACACTAATGAAAGAAACTGACTTGTAGTCAGGGACCAGAGGTGGAGATGGATATAAGACCCTGAGTTGTTGTTGTTGTTGTTGTTGTGTAAGACCCAAAAGAAAAAACGGGGATGCCCCCAGCACCCCACGCCTCGGAAGGCGACACCCTGTTACGGGGCCAGGATTATGTAGTAGGTCCTTGGAGACCGGAGCACCTGTCAGGCATGAGCCCTGCAGCCCGAGGCGAGCACCGCAGCATGTGAGGTGACCCCCGCCAGCCCAGCTGCGCTCGCCCTCGCCCCAGCTGCTCCATGGAGGCTAGATGGGAAAGGACACCAGGGACCTTCCCAGGCCTGCTGGACACTGCCTGCGGGTATGATGTGTGTACTCCTGGGCTAACTAAGAGCGGGCTAAACTTCTGCTTTTGGGGGTCATTTAAGAGTTAGGCATGGGGGATTCTTAGCCTGTAATTCTCATCCTTTCAGTTGTTGTTCAGTCTCTCTGTAAACCTAATCTCTTTAAAACACTCTATTAATAATGATCAGTGAGCCGGGCGGTGGTGGCGCACGCCTGTAATCCCACCACTTGCGAGGCAGAGGCAGGCGGATTTCTGAATTCGAGGCCAGCCTGGTCTACAAAGTGAGTTCAGGACAGCCAGGACTACACAGAGAAACCCTGTCTCGAAAAACCAAAAGAAAGAAAGAAAGAAAGAAAGAAAGAAAGAAAGAAAAGATCAGAGAGATGGCCCAGCAGGGACAGATGCTTGCTACCAAGTCTCACCACTTGAGTTTGATATCCAGGCATCACAGGTAGAGGGAGAGAACCACCCACAGGTTGTCCTCTGGACTCCCTCTGTATTCCTTGGCAAATGTATGTCCAGGCCTCACCCCCATATTTTAAAAAAAAAAATTAGGGCAAAATTTAAAAGATTAGGGTGACACTCAGCAGATAAAGGTGCTTGCTGTCAAACCTGGAGATCTCTGGGTCTCACGTGGTATAAGGAGAGAACCAACTCCCAAAAGTTTTTCTAGACTAACTGAGAGGAAAAAAAATTCTTAAGACGA